>BGPR01000644.1:270664-300605 GCA_013235015.1 Araneus ventricosus | reverse complement strand
TGTATAAGTACTGCACAATACATTATTTTTGTATATATGGTTATTTTAGAGTGAGGGGGGGCGATGAAAATTATGGTTGAAAATTGGGTCGCAAATACTGAAAGATTGAGAAATACTGCACTAACGACAACAACAGAAAATATATGTTTCAGAACGTATACACATCTAAGATGTGTTTAAAATATTAATTAAAATTTTTAATAGAAAATTGAAATTAGATAATCATGAATTTTAATATTCTCAAATGGAATATCGTTTGTACAATACTTTTATAATTATTCTTTTGGAATACAAAAATCCTTTGCAAAAATTTTAATATGCGTGGGATCTCATCCTTTTTATAATGTCTTGTGTATCAAAAAATTATCCTTTAATTCTTGCACCGACATGAAAATTCCGACCATTTATTCGTTAGAGTGTTCTATTCACTTAAAATACTTAATCGCAAATAGAGAACTATTCTTACCTAGAAAAATAAAAATATAAGAAAAATCAAAATTTCATTAGATTTTTTTTTTCTGATTTTACAGTCAGGAAGCAAGTTTGGGGAGGAATTCTCGTGCTACCATGTTAAGCGAAGGGGGTCATCGCATACGAGATTAGTTGTGACCCATCCACTTGAGAGCTTGTCAAACAGGATAATGAGTTCCACGTCCGGCCGGATGCACCAGCAAACAAAAGAAATCGAAAGATTCGTCACCCTCACTTACGCAACTACTGTCAAAAAGCCACGTGCTTTTCTCGTAATTTTTGAATGTGGGACGAGTTTACATCAAACTTTCTTCATTTGATATACAGAAATGCTTATTACAACATTTTCTCCGTATTTATGTAAAGGTTTGTTTATTCTCTTCACAAATAACTCGTTAAAATGACACGCTTCTGGATTTTAAAACTACAGTATTACATTCGGATGACTGGTTATTAGAACTTGTTCATACTAATTACTTAACTGTTTTATTTTATTTATTTATTTATTTATTACTTTTTATTCTATAATTCAATGACACCTTCCCTTTTGGCATTATGTTGCCGTTTTGATTCAACTAAGAATCTATAGAGCATTTGAGATGCTTAATGGATTCCAAGATTTTTTTGTTTCGATCTATAACGTCTATGAATGACATAATTTTAATTAATAAGTTTAAGAATATGATACTTTGATTCACGTGCGGTGCACGATAAAAACATGGGGTTATTATGATAAATGAAGACTTTAAATAGTGATAGTAAATTTCAGTATGCTGATATTTGAATGCGTTGCATTTTTAATGGGATTACTCCATGCTCACGCGCCAAATTAATTTTGGAATTCATTACGCGTCTTAAAACAGAAAAAAAGAGCGTAACGTCACAGCTCAGTATAAGACTACGAGCAGTTAAATACCATGCGCTTTTAGTTTTTCCTTGTGAATGCGACTTCACGTTAATTGATTTTATTCTAAAACTCTTGAATTTTGAATTCAGCTCTACGTTTTCCTCTTGAAGGAAAAGCACAATTGTTTGTAAATGATTAGTATATTTTCTCGCTGTTTCTCAAAAATGACACTAAAAATAGGTTTCTGATGAAGCGGAAATGCCATTGTTCCTACTGCTCTGGTATTCAGCATTTGTTAACTTTGAAACTTTTATTTAACATTAGGGATTATTTGAAATCTTGGTAGGCAGGCAATAGATTGTCTGTATAAGTGCTCTAAGTTTAGTTAACAGTTTGATAGAGCCTGTATTTCAAGCTCAACATTATGCATAATGAAAGGATATACTTAAACGAGAGAGGTAGGCATATGCAGTCCTTGGACATGATTATTTAGCGTACAATTAATCCATTATATGTAATTGAACATTAGTTTTATATTATTTTTAATAATTTACTGGGAGCTCCTAGACCCTTAGCTTGCAACTCTGTCACTACGGCCTCATACCATGGTAGTATTTAGCAAGATTTCAACAATGAGAGAGATAAAGAATGCCCTACCTTCTTTTAATCCTCGCACTTTCTAATCTGTAGTGCAATGTTTATCCATTCATTGCTAAATCAGTGATATTTTTGTTAAACAAAAGGATGTTTATCGATTATCACTTTATTAAACTCCTTACTGGTGCGTCTTGGAATAATGCATTTCGCATGCATGCGAACGACCTCTAATTAGCTTGTTATGGTGTGACGTCAATTAACGTGGCCGTGACATCACCCGTATGCGGATTTCGGAAGCCTTTCACTGGCATCCTTTTCCGCGCCGACCGAAAGGGATTTCCGTCGAAAGTGAATATCACAAAATGATTTTTGTTGCTTCGACTGGTCGGGATTTTTTTCCCCCCATAGCATTGGCGAGAGGTCACTGCCATTCTTTATTGCTATTACCATGGCTATCGGGTTATAACAGATAACCAGCTATCAGCGTCCAACCTGTCAATTCAGTGCTCATGTCAGCGAATCTCATTAAAAATGAATGTCAGCACAGTTTCATTAAAAATAAAAAAATTCGGGAAGGAAAAAAGGTTGAAAAACTTGGACAATTCCGAACATTTTCAGAATGGTGAAGAAACTACGTAACGCTACTACTTAACGAGGCAAAACTCCAAAATTTCCATTATTTTTCATCTTTTGATAAGGTAAAACTAAATTATAATTTTCTGTTTATAAGATTAAAAGCAGTAAAGGCAATGCAAAATTATTGTAGAAACAGTACTTCCTAAATAAAAAAAATATTATTTATTGAATATATGCGAAGTAAACTATACTCTAATTTCCGTGAGAAAGAAATAAGATTTCGATCATTTCAAATTGATTTAAGAACCTTTTGAATTCTTTCTGCAGAATTAGTTTCCTTGCCTTTTCTCTATTAGAATTCTTTCTGTCTTATTGATTTCTTTGCTGAGCCCGTAGTTACAATTTCTCTAAACCAAATATTTATTTTATGTTTGGAGTAAAATAAAATCATGGAAGCATTGTCATATCCATGAATTTTTCTATGTAAATGGTTTGTCTTTCTCACTTTTTTTAAAAATAGGCATCTTATATTTTATAATCTTCTCAAGAACTCTTTTCACAAATTTGATTATGGGTGAGATAATATAGGCTTAAATAACTTCTTCAAAGCGATGAGGTAAGTGCTTCTAATAATTCTGCATTATTCAGATCTCAGAAATGAAAGAATTGTAGCAAGAGTAATCAGTAATTAGAAAAATTAATGAAATGCGCAGAAAATGGACCTGAGTGTAAAATCATGTGACAAGATTGGAATTCGTAAAAATTACAAAACTATTGCTAACCAGTCGGTCTGTGTATCTTATATTAATTTATTTAAGTTAATCTTCATTATTAACCTTTTAACCCCGCAATCTTTCTTCTCGTTAAATACATGCTCCAAATAACAGGTGTGCTCAGCGTTTCTGATTAACTTGAAACCGCAAAATGTAATTCCTCGTAGAACAATTCAGCTATCCATAGAGAGCCATTATATGCTACTACATGACACTTCCTTCCCTGCTCAGTATACAGATTACCAGAATCTACAGGCTGTTAGGGCTCCATGCCCCATGATTATAGTCTTGAAATATTCATTTTCGCAATCTAGTGTTTCCAGTCCCTCCAATATCATTCCCCCTACTGGCGTATAACGACAGCAGATATCTCACTGACCCTCCTGACTCTCTTATTACCCCCTGGCGGTTCACCCCAAAATAAGGCTAATAAAAGAAAAATCCTGGGAGAGTGGGGAGAAAGAACAATCGAACATTTTAGGTTAGCCTGTGGTGTATTATTTGTGTCAGTCACAGTTACCTGTTTACCAATTCAGTGAGTTTCATCAAATATTGATCGTTCCGTTACGGAAGGTGGTTCCCACCCACACCTGAGCTCTTAATGTCCAGTTCGTGCCATGCACGCGAGGGCAGATAGTAAACTTTTATGTGAAATAAAATTTTTCTGTCCAGTGGAGTACTTTCATGAAATTCTTTGACCGATGAAAAATGTGAAGATAAGTGTATATTGCACCTTTAAATTGGTAATTTTACTTTAACTTATACTCCGATTTTATCCCCTCCAGTGAAGTATTCCGTACATAACGTTTCTCTATGTCCTCAGACCTAAAATCGTCTCAGTTATCGTATAGACCAACTATCAGATTTAAGAAGAAATGAGTCGATTTTAGCCAGTATTACGTTTATTATTCAACGTATGCAATGTCACCAGAAATATTTCGTGTATTAGTTCAATTCCAGGTCGTCGTGTGGCAAATCAAATAAATATGTTTTGACTTAATTTGTTGAATTAACGTCTCCTGTAGAGTCTAAATGAATTCTGTTGAGAAACCTTGCAAATTTGAATCGTAGTCAGACGACGAGTACAACATCTGACGATCCATGTTCTTGGGTTGTCAGCTATCTTGTCACTGCTGTACTAATTAAATCCTTAAGTGTCATGAGCTCATATTCTCTTCTATTTAATGTTTATGACCAGTTTTTAATACTATTAAGGAATGGGATTGTACCATGAGAATTACATTTGTATTTTGTTCCTTGTAGTTTGTTATTTATTGTAAAGAAAAAGAGGTGGCATTTTTACCTGCTCTTTGTGTTTAATTTTTTTGTATAAGTATATAAATTCCAACACAGCATTAGATTTACGAGAAAATTTTTCATAACCTCAGCAAGAAAATTATTTTCTGAACGAAATTATATTTCCATCTGGGCTGTAACTGGTTACGCACTATTTTTACTTGTGCTGTATTGTGCAGTCTTTGTACATTTGATAGTAACATATCTTGATCAGAGTTCACAATACATAAAATATATATTTTGCATTTTAGAAATTAAAAGAATGGGTAACATTGAAATGCATTGTTTTTCAGTTAGACCATTTAATGTTTGAGAGTGTAGGACTTTGAAATGTTTTGTATTTTCAGAACACCATGGAATTGTCCTATTTTACTACAATAGACTGATTCTGACTTTATTATTAAATTGAATTGAAAAATAAATTATTTAAATTTGTCTGGTGATAATTGTTTGCCATATTAAATCTTTTACTCTACATTCTGCAGTCCAATAAATAAATAAATATTAAGAATATTTGCAACATTTCATGCAACGAAACATAGGATACCCAGTTCTTTAACGAATTCGATTCATTCTCAAATGTTATACGTCCACTGCAACCCAAGATGTTTTCGGGATCAATTGGAATAGATTTTACGTCTATTACATATATGTGACGTCGGGCTCTGGTAAGAAACGGCTGTGTCACATATATGTGACGGTTGGTAGCGAAGGAGTTAATTTTAAAAGTACACTGCGCATCTTGTAGGATGAAAAAGAAGTGACGTCCCACCACGTCCACTTAGATGTTAAATGACGTGCACACTAACATTTGTTTTGATATCGCTTGAATTTCCTACATTGCTTAAAAGCAAGAACCTAAATGATAATTATTAAACAATCGGCATCAACCGCTAATAGACCGAGCACATTTGTCACACAGTCACGACCAAATGCATTGTTCGATTTTCTTCGAACATGGTATGAATGTTCCTTGAAGTCATTAAAAATGGCGTTTGTGCAAGGATTTTTATTTTTTGATTCCGTTTCAAAATGGTGATCGTTTTAATGGTTCCATTGTTTCGCACCATTAAAACATTTTAGACATTTTGGTAATGGCGAGACATTTAAGTGTAATTTTGTTAAAACTGATAAAAGGAGACATTTAATTGTAGTTTCGTGAATACTGATAAAAACAGAGATTTGCATAAATAATTTGCATTCGAGGATAAAAAAAAATGGCTAAACCTCTAAAGATTGCGATGAAGAGCAGATCTTAGATTCTTTTGGTACGCGAGGCCTATTGTTCACAGAACTACAGTATACAGTGGCGAATCCAGGGGAGGTGCTATGGGGCTGCAGCCTCCCACAGAGCTAAACCGAAATTCTTGATTTTTTTAACAAATCACTACACCTGTTTATTCTTTATCTCTTTATAATAATAATAAAACCGTTCCAACATTGCTTTCTGGCTTGACAGGCTCGAAAATTTTCCCGCTTTTGTAGGCATTCCACTCGTACTTGTAGCGTTGAAGCGGTCGAAAGCATTTTTTGGCTAGTTATTTGATTGTGTTTTTTATTAAATTATCGAAAGTATTGTAGTGTCCTTTGTGATTCTTATTGTCAGGTGAGTAAAGTTAACGCGTTTTGACTTACATAAGCCATGAGGTCACGACGCTACAAAATTTTTATTACCTCAGCCGGGGGGCCCCCGGCGTCGGGGGTCGGGGATTCGCCACTGACAATATAACTTCTATTAACTCTCAGAAACTTGTCATTTTGGAACCGACATTTGGGCCGAAGTTTTCCGCACATCACAACAACCCCGTTTCTCTGCCATCATCACCTACTTCACCCACATTTTGAAATTCCTGGTCGCCGCGGAACGTAAACATCCGAAATACCTCTTCCTCCGAGATGAAGCTCTCACTCTCACCCACGTACGAGTTCACGATAAGGCGGAAATATCGCAACCCTTCTCCGTCGCGTGAGTCTTGAACCCCGGGCTTGTCGCCGTCTCTAATAAACCAGTTCTGCCGGCGAGCGTGAACTTGATTCCGGGCGGCGAAAAGAAAAATTAAGGAAGAAAAAGAGGAAGATGGATAAAGAGGTCAAACGGAATTTCCTTGCAAGAGAGCAAAAAACCAGCCTCTTGCCCAAGGAAATAGATGCAAAGTAAAAACCGCCTTCCGACTATCATTCCTGCACTTGTCCGTTAACTGCTCCGAGAATGTGGCTTAAATGAATTATTAGCGTTTTTCGCTGCGGGGCATCTGTCGTCAACTGACGAGCTTCTTAATATAATCTGCGGTTTCTTCACGTACGGGTCGGTCGCGATTCTACACAGGAGATGACAGCAACATTTTAGGGCAGAAATGTGGGAATTAGGGCTTCAATTTCTTCCTTTAATAAATAATGGGGAGCAAATATGTTCAAGGAAATCATCTTATTTTAAAATATTCCAAAAAAGATTAGGTTTCCTTAATTGTGTTCCTACTCCTAGAGGGGTAGTACAACTGAGTTTTTGGGGCGTAAAAACATGGAGCGTGCCTGCTTCTGTTTTATTCTATAGTAACAATATGCTAAAATGATCTTCTATTCCCCCCAATTGATGGTTTTGCTCACCTATCTTGTTGTATTACCCCATTTGTGTTAGCTTGATTTATGGTTATGAGAGACGTCAAGAGTAGGTAATTCTATAGCCGTTAAAAGAGATTTCAGGCCTTATCTTCCAGCGAGTTGGATAGAGGGAAAAGAATTTTTCTCCTCAAGAATACCCGCTTTAAAAGGATATTTTGATATCTCATCCTCTTTTATTCTCAAGATTAATTTAAAAATTCAATTATTCCTCCATAAATTGCAGTTGCTTTAGATAAATAAATAGGCATTGCTATAGAAAAACAAAAATAGTGAAATGATTAATTAAAGTACAGCAGTGCCAACTCCACTAAATGAGTTCCCTTCCATTAAATTCCTAGGTTATGCCTACAACAGCTACAAGTTTCAAATTTCCGGGCATGCGTCTAACTCCAGCTTTTACTCTTTCATTAACCCTTTGAAATCATCCGCCGTTTTTTTTTAAAAAAAAGCGAATGAAACTCGTTTCCAGATCGAGGGAATGTTGGTTGATTGAATGGAAAATCCGTGCCGCGGATCTGTGCTACTGGCGCTGCAAGAGAGAAAGTGATGTCAGCTCACCTGAAATAAAGGTGAGTCGACTCTTTTAATGGTCTGACCCAGGGTTCAATTTGCCATGATCCTTGAAAACAATCGGTTGAGAAATAGGGTGTTTACGGTAGTAGGCAGACATATATATCTTCAAAAAAATCCGAAAAAAAGGAAGTAACTTGTTTTCAGTTTATTCACTAGTTTTTAAATCTATTCCTTGTAGGTGTTGCAGATACTCTGACGGTACAGATTTTCCCTCTATGTACAGGCTGGTCTATTTTTTAATACCCCCCTCCATTTATACTCACCCATTCTTTCAGGGGATTCCCTGTACTTTTGTTTTCCCCGTGTGAGATGACTATATTTGTTGCTAATATGGAAAGATTTCAATGCGTAGTCCGATGTTCGGTCCAAACAGGCCATATACCTTTCACAGTGACTTAAAAAGGGCAAAAGTAGTATAAACAAGACAGTTATTGAGACCGTTAAGGCAATATTTATGCTATCAATTCACGAAAAAAAAATAGTTCAAGTTGTGATTCATTGCAACTTTTCCTGAATTTCTCTGCTTTAAGCTGAATAAAGGGTTCCATAAAAAAATTATCCCTGGAAGGTATTTTGCAATACAATAAAACCTGTTTAAAATAGATACTGTAAGAAACGGAATCCTGTCTTAAGCGAAAAAATATTTGGTCCCGTCGAAAAATATAGAAAGATCCATAGTACATCCCCTCCATAAAACAGAACCTGTTTAACGCGAAAACGGACAGAATTTCAAAGAACAATTCGCAATATGTCATTGTTAGACAACCTGTTCTAACGGACAAAAATTAGTGCGTTTTCCTATTCTTTTTATTTCCTTTAGTAAAAAAAAATGTTGAGGTGAATTTGCCTGAAAATGTTTGCATCGAAAATTATTCATCAGTCGAAAATATAGATGCAAGTAATCTGCAGATTTTGTTGAACAACGGTAAAGTTTCCGATATGAGTGCGAAAGAATTCATATCAATCGACGATGATATTTTAACAGAGGTTCCTATTGATAGTGTGAATGATATAATTCAAAGGCATACGAACAATGATAGCAGTGATGATGATGATGAATCTATACTTATAAAATGCAATGTTTATGTGCGTGTGTGTGTGTCTGCGATGTCCAGACGAATCTATCGCACTTACAGCCATGAAATTTGGCACACAGGTAGTCGTAATGATGACTCAATGCACCTCGAAGCCGGAATTTTAAAATTTAATCTAGAATTTTTTTATTTAATGATTTGTGTTGTTTTGGGTGATTTTTCGCACTAATTTCTCAATAGAATGATTTCGGATAATTGTACGAAACAAATAGATACGCCATCGGAAAGAGTAAACGATTTCTGTTCTAATGAAGTTTGTTTCGTATACGTCTAACGTAATTTATTGAATTTTGAGAAATTTTTGAAAAATAGTCACTTTTATGGTCATTTTTGATTCGGATTTCTTGAAATTCTCGCATCCGACTTTCTAATAACACTATTATTTTCAATTTTTTTCAGCTTATAACTAGAACGGTTCTATCGGATTTAAAACAAGAACGGCTAAAATATATTTTCCCGTTTTTTTTTTTTTTATTAATTTTTTACTGGCCAGTTGAAAGTAATTTTTCTCTAGCCAGCTTCCTCCCGCGACACTTTTCCGGAACGTAGCTGGCAATATGATTGGCTGACGGGGCAGGTGCCATCATAACCTTCAATTGAATGACTTTGATTTATTATTTTCGGAAGTATCTTAACGTATTTATTCATCTCGCATACTTTGCTTTGTGACTTGCAGTATAATAATGATTTTCACGTTGCAATTTTTTATTATTGTTTTGGATTAACTTTTCTACAAATAAAATGCCATTATCACGAAAAAATAAGCGGGAAAATCAATAATGTGTATCTTTTGTTTTGATTTTGTTTTCAAAACTTTTTCATGTCATTGTGGGCGGTTTTTTTTTTTAAATTTTGTTGGCGTCCTGGTTCCACGGACAACGCCGTGCGCGTACTGCTAGTTGAAAATAAATAGCGCAGAATCGGTTATTCACACCTTGCGAATGAGTAATTGACACCACAGTTATTGGCATCCTTTTATTCTTATTTAGTTTACATTTTCAGTATAATTGGACTTATACAACGGAAACTAGGGAAACCTTATTATTTTTTTAAAATTAAATATTAGAGTGTCAATAACTGTTTGTAGTATCATTAACTGTCCAAGGTATCAATAACTATCTTGTTTATCCTACTGTTCTGTTTCTCTATCAATATCTCCGTTTAAAAAGGATGTTATGACATTTATTCCTCCCTTGCTCTAAGGATTACCTGTAAAATGGCAAAAGTATCACGTGAAAAGTTCAATGGTCTATTAAAAGGGTAATTATGGATTTTTTAAATCTTTTTTTTAAATAATCAATTTCTGAAAATTAATATGTTAGTGTGCAATATTTTCAGCTTAAAGGCTATTTAAAAAAAATTTGTGATTTTTGTATAAAATCATTTGCATTTCTGTCGTATTTAATTGATATTTTGGGTTGATATTTGAAACATTTTGGCTACGTTTACAAAATGAAATAGTAGGTGACTCAAAAACAAGTCATTCTAAAAAATAAATATTTAGATACAAATAAATCAGAATTTTTTTCATACAAATGTAATTTAAGTATATTTAATGCATTGATTGTATAATCTTCATCGAATGCAACGAAATAATCTTCAAATACAGTTAAAAATCCGATGGTCACATATTTAGCATACATCAACATCAGAATCATCAACATTCAGAACAAGTTGAAGAATTTATGAAGAATTTTTTTGAGGTCACATTTCTTGATTTAGAAAAGCCGTTATTTCTTTATCAACGATGTTTTATGCAAGATCTACATTTAGTGTGAGGAGTATGGTTTTGTTTTACCTCAAAAATAGATTAAATATTGTTTAGGAATGGGCATACAAAAAGTATAATCTGCTTGTCTCATAATGAAGCATTTCAAATAAACATAAAACACTTTGCTTTTATATTTATCAGCATTGTGTACATTTCATGATGCTTCAATGTGTGCTGTCAGTTCTTCGATTGTTACTGGTCTTAAGCTGTAACATTATATTTCATATATAACCCACAAAGAGAAATTCTTCGGAAATGAGAAATGGTGAACGTGGGGACTTCCAGGTCCTTCGTCGGTGTAACTATGCTTTCATCAGAATTCCATCAAGATTAGATGTTAATGAATTCTTAACTCAAATTAATTAATGCATTAATTCCGACTGCAAATAATGTTATAATTCAGTTTAGTTATGAAACTTTGATGTATTTCATTAATTATATATGTAGTAACTACTCAAAATGTGTTTACATATTTTGAGACGCATGGTAGATTTTTGTAGAAAATCATAATTTTATGAAGAAAAGGAACTGTTTTTCTGTGTTTCTAAGAAGATTCAAAAAGGGAGTTCCGCTGTTTTTCCCCCCTTTTAAGCTAAATTTCCTTTGTAACGAAACACTGCAAAATCCAGAAAAAGTTACGTAAAAACATACAGTAATCCCATTTAATGATAATGTCATATATGCTGGGATTCTTTTGTAGGTACTCTAGATATAATTGCATTGTGTCTGAAGATTCTGTTAAAAATGCATTTTATCTTTTATTATGTCGGCACTCTTCGCTAAAAGGGTCCGCTTTCTTTCTTTCTTTAATAACATCCGTCTTAGAGAAAAGTGCCCTTACATAAAGATGCGAGTGCTGATGTGCACTACGCAAAAATACATCATACATTAGCCAAACTTTACGATGATGCACCTTATCTCTCCACCAGCATATTGCCCGCATGTGCTCCGATAATTCTAAGTAAATAAGGGAATTGCCCTTCAAAAAAACCATTATGGAAAAGGGTCATGTGACATCTCACAAGAATGGGCAAACAAAGTCGTAACTGATCTCGATATAAGACAAGACATATTTTTTCACCCGTATCATCCATTAACATGTGTCGTTGGGTTCAATGCCGTTGCAGTTACCGAGCATCCTAAACTTTAATGCATTCATCTGTGTTCCGATTCTTGATTCCGCTCTGTGTTTTTCTAAACAACATTGTTATTAATAATTTTGACATTTTATTCTTTTAAAAATGAATGAAAACCTTATATTTTCAATTTATCATTACAATAATCAAGGACCTTCGAATGGCTTTGTTTCTTTTTGGATTATATACCGAAGTGCTTTATAATAATTTCTGTTCGGGAGCTTTTAGAAGCTTATATTCCATTTTGTTCTATAAAATACCTCCCATGACTTTTTGTTTTGGGATTTACAAATCTTTTTGGATCTGTTTTCATACAAACGTAAACTACTATCAGTTTGACTTTGAAATGGGTATAAAATTAAAAATTAACTCTTGTAAAGATTTTTCATGCTATGAAATTTTCAAATAATGCTTTTTACTAACATGCTTTTAGCATGCTATAATGCTTTTTTCTAGTGTACTTCACAGTACACTAGAAAAAAAATGCAATTTCAACAACTTTCCATTTGATGTACTTATACTTTGGTCTTGCAGAAGTACAAGGGATTTGAAAAACTTAGTTGTACAACAGTGGAACCCATTGAATCCGAAATTTCGAATAATCCGAACTTCCATTTTTAATTTTCTGAAATTTTTTTATTAAAACATGAAGGAAGATAACAATTAGGAATATGAAACAAAGCTAATGTATATTCCTAACGTATCAGAAGCATTTAAATCGATATTTAAGAATGAATTCAACACCTTAATTAGTAGAAACAAAATCGGTTATCTTCTTTTGACGTAAGACACTAAACCTGCTTGACAATGCGAATCGCAGCTTGCAATTTCCGCACTCTTTTCACAGTACCCAAAGTCAATACTCTACTGCATTTGGTATATTAAGAGTATTTTACCGAATTTTCCGGATAATCCGAATTTCTTCGAATCCGAACAGAGGTCAGCCCACACTTAGTTCGGATTCGCGAGGTTTTACTGTATATCTGTTTAAAAGAAAGCTTGTGCTTTGAAGTTCTCATACATAGTGGCATGTATAAAAAATGGAGATCATTTTGAGAGATGAAATGTTCGTTACAAACATAACGATTTTCAACAATGGCGTGAAAAGTATCTAAATTAATACTCTTCTCCCGAAATCATAGTGTCCCTTCAGTGTGTGGTCAAAGTGTTTTAGCAATTCAAATTCATATTGCTCAAGTTGACATGACAGCTGATGGAGTCAAAACAAGAGATCGCCTATTCCCGATATTTAAAATGCGGGCTGCAGTGATCTCGTGATATATTCTCAGCTTCGAGACCCGATTCCACTAAAGATCCACCCTGTATATGGGTTAATAAAATCCATCCAGAATTGGACGTCTTCCCGTAAGTCTGATGCGGAAGTTTGGGGAAGGGATTCCATCTCCTGTGTCCTCAGGGTCGTCTTAACAAATTTGAGCGCCCTCGTGCTTTGGCGCGCCGTAGGAAGCACAACTAGAAATTTGAGGGGAAAAAAAACTTCTCGTTTCTCTGATTAGTGTATTACAATTTTGCAAATCAGCGCCTTTTCAAAATAGGATTACACGTTTGATGGCTGTCTGGTTACAAGCACTTATCATATCTGTAATTATAAAATATTTAAAATTATTAATAAAAACATTTTTTAGATCAAAATTAAAATAAAAACAATATAATAAATTTTTAGGCACCTTTGAACCAATGGCACCCCTGGGTTACAGCTCAATTAGCCCATTGGATAAAACGGCGCTGTGTGTCCTTCTTGTCACCCAGCCATTGTCCGTCCCTTGTGTCGCTTCAACACGGAGCATTATATTATATGTTTG
Organism: Araneus ventricosus; assembly: GCA_013235015.1. Classification (NCBI taxonomy): domain Eukaryota; kingdom Metazoa; phylum Arthropoda; class Arachnida; order Araneae; family Araneidae; genus Araneus; species Araneus ventricosus. Next base: position 287,029 of record BGPR01000644.1, on the reverse strand, counting down.
GCGCAGCATAATCAAAAATGTTTTTGCGTTTGTAAATAGCATCAAACCACAATAAGGTTATATAGGTTATATAACCAAAGTGCCAATATAATACGGGACATTAATCTACTATTAAAGTCGACTAAACTGACCATTATGACGAAATTTTGTTGAAGTCGCTTTTCTGAAGAAGAGTAAAAAGATAACTGTAGAATATTTAAACAAAAATGCTTTATATTATTTCCACAGCACCTACCAACAATAAAATCTTCTCGTATGGATAAATAGCATGAGGTCATGAAAAATCATACTCGCTACATCTCTGATACTGTTTACGAGCATGTTTATTTTAAATTTAACTCTTTCTAATGCCGTGACAAGTATACTTGCTACCCAATTCATGGATTTTTAAATGCAATTTTTAAGGTTGGCGTAAGTTCTCGCCAAATTTTTCGATGAATCAAAAACCTAGACGCTCCAATTTCGTATCTCAAACCATAACCAAGTGTCTTGACTTGGTAATTAATTATTAATTAATAAAATTAGTTTATAAAAAATTAATGCCGTCCAATAAGCTAAATGAATTTCTTTTCTTAAATTAATCTCACTTCCAAAGTTATTTTATTATTCCACTACTAAAAAATAACCCTTGAAAGGGCTAAATAAGACTAGTGCTTTAAATGGAATAAAGGATAATAAATTTCGTCAAACACAACACGCTAATCAGCAGTGCTTGTTTAAACTTAAAACCGGGTCAGTTAAAGATAATTAGTTCACGCGTTTAGAAGGCCCTTGACTCCTAATTCAAGTCCAGACATTAATCAGTTGTGTGATGTCTCATTTCAGAAAAGCTCTTGGGAATCGAGGAGATCTCATTAACTCTTCGTGCCCTATTGTGTCAGGATCTGTTTCTATCGTGAATACATTTATTACTGACAACAATCCTGCCTTAAAACGCGTTGTTTGAACTGTCAAACCAATCACTTCTAATTGGAAATTTCAAATTACACCTATCATTCGTTTGCATTCGCAAGTATAGGGCTGGCGACATCCAGGCCCGTCTTATCTAGTGCGCTAATTGGGCTGTAGTTCAGGGACGCCATTGATCCAAAGACACCTAAAAATTTACTATATTGATTGTATTTTAATTTTGGCCCAAAAAATTATTTTTAAATGTGTAAAAAGTAAAAATATGAATAGGGCTAGTAACTAGACGCATAGATTTTCTAATGTTACATAAACATTTTATGTATATATCCATTCAAAATATTCATGCACAGACAATCAGTGAGAAAATCCTAAACTATTTTATAATGGAAGTTACGTACAATGATAAAGTAGATAGCTGCACGCTGATACCTAATACCATAGTTTGCTCCTCAATTATTTTATTAAATATGCATTATCTTTGGGCCATAGCCGCTCAAATTTCTGGTTTCGGTTCTGATGGGGCACCAAATTACTTTAACCCAGGGCTCTCAAATTTGTTAAGACGACCCTAGCGACATCGTATATCAGCGCCTGTCCATCCTCATAGACTCGAAACCCGATGGGAGAGTCAGTGGACGTGTATCGTATATCAACGAGTCTCTGTTCTGTAGAAAATCCAAAGGGGAGCCTCATGGTTCTTGAACCTCTTCAAAATAGCAAATAAGGATCTCTTGGTCCTGAAATATTCATAATAGTGATCTTTTGATGACGACAAAATTAAGTATTCATCAAAAAAAAAAAAAATACGTAACTCCTTTGTGTCCGAATAAAATACTGCTGGGGCGTTTTGCTTGAGGTATTTGAATCATTCCGTTCTTTAACTTTACCTCGCATTTTGAAGCTACGAAAGGGATGTTTCGGGCCAGACCTCGCAAATTTGAGCAGTGGTCAGATGATGAAGGCCGGCGCTTAAACAGGCGCCTCCCTCTTCAAGCGTCCATCGGCAGAGCTTTTGGCTCCCTTGGATTGGGCATGCGCCTGGTCCGCGCGCTCGGCCAGTCTGGGGTGGGCTCTGGTGCCGAACTCGCGACCCTCCGATTCCGAAGCCGTGACTTTGTTCTGAGGCCATTGCGCCCCGGATGTTTAGGATATTGCGAGTCCAGGCACTTGATTAAGCATAAATACATCAGACAGACAGTGGTGAGGCAAGGGTTAAGTGACTCCCGAGGCATTTTTTTTTCCCTTTTCCATTTGTCATCTAAAGTGAACTAAATGTACTACTATTTTACCTTGGTGTGACAAAGATAAAGTAACACATGTAACATAATCCAAATATGAAGTGTCAAAATGCAATTCCAAAGAAGAGGCAGTCGTTACAGAATGAAGAACTGTTTATTTTATTTAATCATTCTTTAACTGGTAGATTTTAGATAATTGTGAGAGCCATGATGAAAGTGTAAAGAGACGCGAAGCTTAGTCACCGGCGACGGGTTTAACCCTTTCGCGTTCATTGGTTTCGCAGTGAAACCACATATTGAGCGTTTTTTTACTGCGCATGTGTAAATTGTCTTTCATAACTTAAGAGCCAGATATATAGGCGAACTTATAGAAAAATTCCAATTCAATATCGTTAGTAATCACAAAGATATCGGTGCAAGAGCTAAATTGCTTTTAATCTCTAATAGAAACAAAATGATAAGGGTTCTAACACAAATTGATATTTTTTAAATTGAATCTTCGAAAGTAGTATTGAATTTTATGAAGGTTGAATATCCTGAATACTCAAGTTTACTTATAAATTAAATACATAATTTAAATTGCATTTCGATGATAACTTATTCGGAGGAAAAAAAGCCCGTTACCGTTCTTTGGTTTCACTGAGAAACCCCCAATTTTTTTTTTAATAAAAAAATGCTAAATTGTTTTCCTTTGCATATTTGTGATCAGCTACATGTCTAATACTCATTTTTGAAATAAATTTAGTAATTTTCAAAACGAAACATGCAATGAACTTGAAAGTGTTAAACAAAGGAAGAGTTACGCCGAAGCGGCGCGTCTGTGTAGGAAGATAACATGTTTTGAAAAAGAGAAAGATGGCGGCCGTCAAGCCTTTTTATACTGCTGAGAAACGGGAAAATCCTCGAACTCTACAGCAGGTCGAATCCGGACTTCTTCCAGTTAAAGTGGCAGTTATTCCAATACTAGAATTTAAATAGAAATATTGAGTGTACGTTAAGAGTACTATACCCTGAACTATACCCCTTTGCCTCCCTATCGCTTGGCCACTGACACCGATGAGCTTAAGCGCTAACACATTTAAGTGCATGATGACGAACAACTGATCTATAAACGTTTAACGCATCAAACATAAATTTGATCTCTTAGATTATACAAAAAAGTCCGGCACTTTCTCAGTTTCAAACACTTTCCATTCCCCTTCCAAAATAATTAAAGCGAAGGTTCCGTAAACTTCCCGTGCATGCACTTTACTCGTGATTGTTTTTCTTCCCTAAATCGGTCCTGTTTATCTTCTTCGACCCATTTTGCCTAACGACCTTTCCGTAATGGCCATTAACGGAGTTTTTGTTTCAAACTGGATAGGACCAAAACACAATGATGTGTAAATTTAAGTAAGTTTTTTTCCCCTTCTTCTCTTGGAAGACAATGCTCTTTTTTGCTCTCTTTATGTATGGCTCTGGAACTGTCCTCTAATTGTCATGGAGAGAGAAGGGCCTTTTGTTGCTGCATTCATTCTCTTCCAAGGAGAAAAAGAAAATAGAAATGAATTTAAAAGCGCTCTCTCTGTTCGGTATCGCTTTGTTGTAGCAGATGAGGTTAATGTGCAGTTTTACGGCTTGTTTTCGTACAGGGACCGTACTTGATTGGAGAACTTTATTGATGGGCCACGAGGTTGCACTCGCATTCCTTTACTAGTGTCCTTTTTTTATTTCGGTTTTTGTAATGAAGAGTTTGGCATTACAGTAAGGTTTCTTGTTTCTGTAAGTGTGTGGTGTGTGTACTTTAACTGACATATACCAAACCCATGCTGTTTGTTTGAGAACTCTTGTAATGAGCTTATTTATGAATATTCACTTGAGTGACGATTTATTCTGTAATGATTTAAGGTATTCAGAAATATTTGTAACGATCAGACACCAGCATGAATTGTATTAGAAGAACTTAAATATAAATTTTTACAAGCGTAATATATTTTTCTCATTGTTTCATTTTATTGAGTTCAATCACTATAAAACCATAAATCTGGGAACAGCTGTTGCTCATTTTTATGATTTTTATACTAGTATAGCAATAATAAAGGAATTACCTCCACACTGCCGTAACTTTAAGTGTGTTCTGAATCATATCGACACGACAACAATACGGGAATGAAAGTGACATCCTAAATAGCCGTCACCGGCTACAGGGGGGGGGGGGGGGGGGGGGGGGGGGGGGGGGGCAATGGAATGGAGGTTACTCAACCCCACACCATTATTATGATGTAGCGTTGTGTTGCCTCCCACACCATAGTAATAGCACACTAAGGAAGCAAGAACCCGCTTACTTATTTGGCGGCTTCTCGTCCACGTACTCGTTGTGCCCCCCCCTTCGGTGGTAAATACTAATTTAGTAATTTAATACTAGTTTAATACCCATTTTGAAATTATTGAGAGTTATTTTGGGTCGAATATCATTATTTTGAACCTTGTTCCGATGATGAGAACAACAACTGAATCTGTACTCCTCTCTCCAACCTCTCCAACTACACCAGCGGGATGACGTTTGACCCTATGCCGTCAGATTTCACGAAGCCGAGATTCAACATCCAGGCCACCACGATCTTTGATTCGTAGGGCTATGAACTGTTGCAGAAGAAGTAAAACTTAACTTTCATATGTATATCTTATCAGCTATGTATGAAATGCAGGCATTCTGTAGAATGTTTTTGCATAGTTTGAAATATATTTATTTATTCTATTATTCCGCGTACGTTCCATTAATGTTATGGAAGTTCGATTTATCCACAGCCACCCTACTTAACGGGTCCAGCATTTTTTGTAAATGTAACAAAAGATTTGAAAATCAAATATTTAAAAAAAAAATGGATTAATCTTCAGTTCAAAAGGAAAGCGTTTTCGAAGTGCAGTGTTCCGAGGTTCTCCGTAAAATTTAAAAGATTTTTTGTGCTTTTTAATAAAATAAATAGTCAGTCTTAATTTTAGGTGATATAGGATTAAAATTTCAACTTTTTCGGGATGGCCCGGACCATGATAATTTAACCATTTGAGTAGTCTAAAATTGGGTTTAAAATACGGCTTCTCAAATATGTTATTTTGTATTTGAATGAATTATTTATCGTTATTCTTTAACAGGACAGAAAAATTATGATATTTACTTAGTTTTAACTGAAAAAATGAAACAATAAAGTAACTTAGTTTTCTTATCTTTTTTTCGTAATTTCTTTGCTGTTAAAATTCATTGGCAATCGAATGAAAACATACTCCGTGTTCCATTCATTAGTTTCTTACCGGAGTGGATTTTTTTTTCTTTTCTTTTTTGTAGAAAAAAAAATGAAAATTAGTTATATTAGTTCTTTCTTATAACATTTATGGAACAGAAACAAATTATAGACTATATCCACTGCTCGTATATCGAATGTTGTACTATTTATATAATACGAGGAGAGTGAATGAAAAGTTATTTTAGCAATGTTCAACTGTTTTTAAATTGTTCTATGCCAATTTAATATTATTCCAATTCCAAGTTATTATTATTTATTGTATTCTTAAAGTTGTGTTATTTTTCTTTTTCAGGTGAGTGATAAATCTTGTTTCTTTCCTTTAAAAGTGTTGTCAAGAAAAGACGCAGATAAGTTCTTTTGGAATTCGATCTTTTATTGTAATTTGTGTATGCTTAACGTTCATCTTGAAAATTCAAATATACCTAGTATATGTTTCGTGTAACTAGACATAACTGTAAAAGTAGAAATGGAATTAATGATGTTAAAATCTATTAAATTAAACAATTATTAGCGCAATGATAGGATCTGTAATCAAACATCTTTTTTTTCTTCCTTTTTTGCAAATCCCATCTGACTGCTTGCTCCTTCATTGTATTTTTGTAACTTAAGCATCCATATAGTGTTGTTTTATTTTTAATTGTAATTAACGAATGCTTACCTGAAGATGTAAATATTGGCGTGTGTAGAAGAGCATCAGTAGAGGATCTATTTTTAATATTTAAATGTTACCAGATTCCAAAATATACGGATATACTAAACATTTGAATATGTAAAAAATGACTGAATATAGAAATGAATTAGTAATTTTCATGCGAATTCACAATTTGCACGCATAATAAAAAAGCAATACAAAAATAACAACGAAATTTTTTAAAAAAACTCTTTAATTAAACAGTTATTCGTGCAATAATAGGATCTGTTATCAAACTTTTTTTGCAGCTCCCATTTTACTGCTTGCTCCTACATTGTATTTTTTTTTAACTTACAGCATCCATATAGTGCTGATTTATTTCGAATTGTAATTAACGAAAGCTTGCCTGAAGATGTAATAATAAAATGTATCTGCCAACTTGCCATTTCTTTTATTACTGTTTCTTCCTACTTCTTGTAATATAAAAGTTTTTTTTCTCGCATCTACCAATTTTGCGATATTTTTCAGAGATATTCTCTTAACCTCATTCAGTCTTTTGAACGTTGATAACTGTTTTAGAGTATTCGGCAATTGATGGACTTTCTTAGAGCAAATATGTAGCAGTTAGTTTCTTAGATGTTTCTGTATGGATAAAAATCATTTTGTTCTGAAACCAAGTGCAAGTTCGTTCAGAAAGTGGCAAAATGCCTTTCAAATAATTGTTCTTCCACTTCGCAGATATCATTTGTATATTTATAATGCTTTGTTGTGAAAATTCTTTTAAATATGCATTATTTGACTCATTGGGTTGTTTTATTTCGAAATTGCATCATGAGTTATCGTAAAGTGAAATCATTTACAGTAAAGCACCGTTTATACGTTTCTCATTTATACGTTTTTTCAGCACAGTCCCGATTCATTCGGATTCATTGTAATGATAAAGTACTTCGTTTCGATTACACGTCTTTTCATTTATACGTCAGTCCCTTGGAAGACGTATAAACGGTGCTTTACTGTAATTTGATGTCAGATGACGAGGGTAATACTGTATCTGATTCGAACCTAAGTTCAACTTCCCTTTTTAAAGCTACACGAGGACAACTGAATACGAATTTCTCATTTATCAAAAAGTAGTCAAATAATTGACAAAGATGAAATTTCAGAGTCGTTCACTTCCCAAATTTCTGCACTACATGGATTAGAGGGACAACCAGTCCAAACTGACACATTTTAACCCTTAAACGCCCGATTTTTAAAAAATTGATTTAAATACGTTTTTTTTTTCGGCTTTCATTTCTTAAATAAAACATGAGAAAAATACTTTTGAAAAATCCTATTTGTGTTTTAAGTATGGTTTACGGCTAAAAAACAGTTTGTTACCATTCAACAACACTGAACTTTAATTCAGAAGAAAAAATCTCCTTGAAAAAATTCTATAATATTAAACACAGATGAATTTTAAAAACTAATAATATAGACAAGGAATTTCCTTCAACATTATAGAAAAAAATATAGTATTCTCCAGCGTACAAACAATAAAAAAAAAGATGCAACCGCAAGTGAAAAACATCAATTTATTTTAATTTCTTCATCAGCAATCAGGCTACCATCTATATGTTATAAATTGATGTAATAACATTTACAGTACGTGTTCTATTGGCAATAACAGGCATTAAAGTTTCAGTCTTATTCTCAAGATTTTAGAAGACAAAATAGGGTATGTTGCTTAAAGGCAACACTAGGCATTTAAGGATTAAGTAAATACACAAAACAGCTTGGACGGAACCGACTCTCGAATCCGCAAACCTCACATTTCAAAGCCAAGAGCCCTGCCACCAGAATTTTTTCGGCTAGAAACTTCAAATCTACCCCAATTTGAGAACTTTTCACCCACGCATAAATGTGATATGTTCCCGTTTGAATCGTAGTTTGGGTCTTTAATCGCTGTTTAATCGAATCATTAGTCCAGTACTCACGTTGATCAAATATTAAACATTATTACTGGTCCATTTTATTTAGTTGATCTAATAGTCGAAAACTGATTTTCCTTTTCTTCCATTGACTGAGTTTTTTTTTAACGTTAGAGTGTTGAAAGGATCGAACTCTGCTGTTCGGTAGCATGGTGTGTGAAAAGAAAGGGGTTCCCTCTGCCTCTTAAAATCCGGCCCGCGATCGATACTTTCAAGTGAGTGAGCAGTTCTCCCCTCTTTTGAAATCCGGCATCGATCCGGACCTACACAATGGGGAGGAGAGAATTTTCCAGAGGCTATTTTGCATCCCTCCCCGTGTCGCCATTTTGTCTGCACCCCCTCCCGACCCCTCTTGTGCCATGATTACGTAGTGTGGTAGTCCTTGCTGCCAATAAAACGTGTCGTGATTTTGCCAGCCCGTTTATTTTTAATGCACCCCCACTGTCCCGAGAGTAAATCAGATCTTTTCTGTTTTCGTTTTTTCTTCATAGATTTGCACTAGATATAAAACAGAGTATTATATTAAAAGAGAAATATGGTTCTTTTTAACTTGATGGCTTTTCTGTTCGTCGTGTGTGTTATGCGGGGTTTTTTTTTTTTTTGTAACTTGATTTTATTTTGTTAACATAAGACAGATCTCTATTACGACGGGTTTTTTTTCCCTTGAAGAGAAGAAAATTCTAAAACTCTCGAGCGACGGCCTTTTATATAGGATACTTACACCCCTTGGTCGATGAAGGTTTTAGGGAAAACCGAGAAATAACTATATGAATTTACGTACTGTAAATTTTATAATAAAAGTAAAGCTTGTGATTCAAGCAATTTTTTTACAAATATACACGCTATTAATATTTAAAATTTATTGTATAAATACGTAAGGCATAGATTCTATACACAATCATTTAACGTTTCATCTCTGCGCAATTCGATCTTCGTCATTTCCAATTCTTCATTTAAACTCAATATTAGTACGTAGACGAAACGATTTCTAATAGTAATTAGCAAGTCTTGCATTTTCTCAGTCTTACTCTTGATATCCTGAAAATGTAAGTCGCCCTTCCATTGAGAGTTCTGCCAACCTAAAAATGATTATTCTTTTTCTTTTCGATCTAAATCCCCTTTGCTATAAGATGTAACTTAGAGACCTCACGTCTGTAAAATTTCCATGATCTTGGGGAGTAAGCGTAGATAATACATTTGTGATTTATTTATTGGGATATTTTAAATGTGAGTAATGTGTGCAATTTCTTGGAAGATGCTGCGATTGAAAATGTAGTTGTGATATGTAGTCTTTTCCATCTATTATCTAACATGTATTGTGGAGATCATAGATTTTCATTGTTTACAGTAATAATAGTTGCAATAACGATACCAAGCTAGCTTATATCTATACTTATAAAAGGCAATGTTAGAGTGTGCGTGCGTGCGCGCACGCGATGTCCAGACGAAACTATCGCACTTACAACCATGAAATTTGGCACACAGGTAGTCGTAATGGTGCCTCAATGCACTTCGAAGCCTGAATTTTAAAATTTAATGTATAAATTTTTTTATTTAATGTTTTGTGTTGTTTTCGGTAATTTTCGGTACGTTTACGGCTGTAGTATCTTTTCTAATGATAATTGAAAAACAATCAATACATCATCGGATAGAGCAAACAATTTTATTTCTAGTGAAATTTGTTTTGAGCTTCGAACCTAATTTACTGAATTATGAGAAATTAAAAAAAAATAGTCGGTTTTGCCATCGAAATTTTATTTTCGTTTTTAAATTTGCTGCAACTGACGTTCTAATAACACTACTATTTTCCGTTTTTTTCAGCTTATAACTGGAACGGTTCATGTCGGATTTAAAATAAGAACGGTTAAAATATCTTTTCCCGTTTTTTTTTCAATTAATTTTTTCCTGGTCAGTTTGAAAGATATTTTTCCTCTAGCGAGCTTCCTCCGATACGTTGCTGGCAATTGCATTGGCTGACAGGGCAGAGCGCAGGTGACTTCATAACCTTTAATTGAATTACTTCGATTATTATTTTCGGATTCGATTTTATATTTTGCTTGCTGTATGATAATCATTTTCACGTTACAATTTGTTAATATTGTTTCGGATTAACGCACTCTGTATTGTTTTTCTACAGTTAAAATGTCATTATCACGAAGAAAAATAAGCGAGAAAATCAATAATGTGTATCTTTTGTTTTGTTTTCAGAACTTTTTCATGTCATTGTGGGCGGTTTTTTTTTTCATTTTGTTGAAGTCCTGATTCCACGGACAACGCCATGCGCGTACTGCTAGTTGTTTATGAGTTTGAAGTTAGGGTGATAGAAACTGCAGGACTTCTCCGACCAGCTCAGTTCATGGTGATAGAAACTGAGCTTTTCAGAGCGACATAAATTTGCAAATGGGCGCAGTTACACGTTTAGGAACCGACTCCAATGCGCACATTTAGAGACGCAGCCATTTGGGTTAAACATTGTCTTTGTAGAGAAAATTCAAATGTTGTATTATTCCAAAATTAATTATCGCCTTATAAGTAGTCTGTTGTGCAATTTGTGCATCAGTTCCTTTTTTGCGTAGTAGACTACTCCCTCTTAGGTACAGTTTGAAACAGTGAATTCTAAATCCGCAAATGCTTTTGCCTTTGTCACACTCGTATGCCACAGATGCCTTTTTGAACTGGGTAATTTGACATATAGAGAAAGTTTTGTTTTGGGGAACATAGTATCAAATGAATTTTATCAGTAATCCACTTCAAAAAAACTTTATCAGTCCATATTGAGCATTTTTCCCAATTGAAACGCAATCATCTGTCCAATTTCTCATAATATTTGCACTCTGAGAGCTGCAAAACAATGGCTCTAAATTTAAAATCCATCATGAATTCTGCAACTCTCTGTAGCGAAGTCTTGGAAACGGACGAACCATGGTCCTGCTCTCCAAAACTTGTGGAGTGGCACACTTGTGCTATATTGTCGCACACGACAGGCCTGTCAATACGAGGGTAGAAGTGACAGGCACTTGTGGATGCAGCTGCCGCTCGTGCTCTCCAATTGGGTGCTGCTGTTTTTGCAATGAAGAAAAACTTTGTATTTTCACTGCGAGAGTGTAATTTGAACAGTGGCGTGTGCACGGAACGGAAAGCCATTATGAATTTGCCATCTTTTAGGGTTGAAAGGCAAATGTTTTTAAACGTTTTCCACTCGCGACCTCATTCCGATTGCAAAAATATTCCATCTGTGAGCAAAACGTATTTTCTCACCCACAAGTTTAAACGAGTCAGAAAACACACAAGGAAAATGAGAAGTTGACTAATGATAAACAAAAAGAAATTTAGTTATGTTTGTTAATGAAATTTTATGGAATTATACACAAGGATTTGAAGAATCTACTAGAAACACTCGTTGTGAATGATTTCGCTACGCAAAATTTTTGTTGGTGACCTTATTTAGGTTCGGGATCCATAGTTTGAAACGCTATGTGTTAGGAAATCATTTTTTTGTTTGAAAATCATTTTAGTGTCATTAAAAACAGGACTTATAAAACTTTTTTCACTCGTGATACTTTCTGGTCACAAGAATATTTCCGTTTTTCTGCTACCCAAAATGTACACTATAAACTAACAAAACAGGCCACGGTAGCCTTGAATTAGTTATTAAAAAATATCATATAAATAATATTTATATGGAAATTTTTAATGAAATGTCTCAAATTAAAACGACTTTCTAAGTTATTTCTGTTCATTTGTTTTGAAGAATATATCAGAAACTCGCTCTGTCAAAGGTTTTACGATCTCAAAATTCATATATGTGGTCTATTTGGGACCAACTCTTACAGTTTAAGAATCTCATTTAAAGTGATAAATTTAAAGCAGAAAGCATCGTTCTGAAGGATTTTCTTAAAGGTTAACATAGCGTTTCATGGCAATAATTTGCTGTATAAATTAAAAAAAAGAAACTGCCCGTGTTTATGATATACTGGCGAATATTAAACTGTTCTTAATTAACCGATTTGAGCTTTTTGCAAAAGTAAACAACTGAAATGTTGCTCAAGGCAGCTGTTTTGTCTTCTTCTTTTCTTTGCAGCTGTGATAAAAAAAAAACTACTAATCGTTTTTTATAGTAGTAAATTGGAGAAACATGAACGTCAAAGTCGTAAAAATGTGTAATAAAGATTTATAGGTTTCGTGTAAAGTTTATGTTGTACAATACATAATGCCCAATGTATTATCGTGGTTAAATGTATTATCTAACAGCTGACAAGCAACGCAGAATCTTTGCCCAATATAGCGCATGGAAGCAAAACCACTTATAGTTTTGCTTCGTTCAAATTAATTTTAAATAATTTAATATTTAATTAGTCAATGACCTGCTTATTAATTTTTTTATTTGAAATAGGATTATTTTTATGAAGTGATTCTCATTAGACATTTATATTTTTTAATTAATCAATTAAATAAAAAATATATAAATTAATTTTGAGTTATTTCCCCCATATTTTAACGCTCATTTATTGATTTCAAAAATCAAGAATTGTGCCTGGGTGCATGCATTTGACGGGATTTTCTGCGAAGTTTTATTTCTATTTTTCTTAATATTTGTCCTGTAAAATAATAGTAATAACTTGAACCCGTCACCCATATTTTTTCCTGCTCGTGCTTTACTTATCTCCTGTACGGATAAAGAGGAGTATTAGAGGAGTGGAGCATGCTAAATCGTACATAGTCCCACCAAACGTCCTACCGCTGGTGTTGTCGTACACAACCCACCCCGCCTAGCCTACTGGATTTAAGGTATTAAAGAACCGGAGGGGAAGCTGGTGTGGTGCGGAAGTTTGTAGAGAGGTGCCAGCTCAGGTGTCGTCTTCGTCATCTGACCGCGGTTCAAAATTACGAAGTCCATCCCAAAATAGCCCTCATGTTGCTTCAAAACGGTACCCTAATATAACAAAATCAATCCGCCTGCAGCATGCTCAGTGAGCTCCAAAATTAAATTATCGCGGCTCGTATGACATATTTCACATGAACATGAATTAACTCCATTACCATGGGAGGAAAACAAAAAGAAGTGGGCATTTGCCAGAAATTTTTAAAATAACAAATCATCGCACATTAGATATCCTTTAAAGGTACTAACAATGCATGTGAAAAATATATTTTTTTTCTTTTCAAACTACTTGTCGACTAATGGACAGGGTTTCAATATGGGAGGGGGAAGAGACGGCACGGGTATTCTTACATGATTTTCTTTGTGATTTTTTTCCATTGTACTCCCGAAGTAATTTTGAGAAGTAATCATATTGCTGTCTTTTATTGATCGTTTCAAAAAATTGTCGAGGATAAATCAAGGCAACAATTGATGCCGTCGCGATATGCTTCCTCTTGCGGGGGTGTCGGGTGACGTCATTGAGTGGTTTTCTGTTGAATTCGAGTGGGAGGGGGTGTTGAAGCGCGTGGGATATCGGACGTCTGAGCGCATTCAAACACACCACTTGCTTTCATAATTTTATGCAGCCTGGCACCCCGGTGGCTTATGTTTTAGGTTTGAAAAAGCTTCAGGAATGGGTGAGATATGATTTCAAATTGAAAGTTTTGAAATTATTTTATTATGCTTTGTTTTAAAAAATTCTTTGTGTATGAGAATTAGTCTTGGTTGGGCCGAAAAGCACGTGCTCTTTCATTTTGCATGCACAACCGAGAGTTTGAAAAATTTTAATTATTTCAAAAAAAGTAATGAAAATTTCCTTCTTATTGCAGCTTTCAAACATTATTCAGGAGTAAAGTAATAAATCATAAAAGTTTCTAAAATCAACCCTCCAACTTTTGTTCTTAATTTTTTCAAATTTAAACCAAATCAGAGACATACGTATGCACTTGACTAGCTAAATATTCAACTTGGGCTAAATAATCATCAAGCTGGACTGTTAGTTCAATCAGTGAACCATGACCATAATTAGGAGACGCACTAGTGCTTCCCCCCCCCCCTCCCAATTTATCTATATCCTCGGCTCTTTCAGTGTGTATTTTTTTTTTTTCCTCTCTCTTGCAAGATTTAATTTATGACGTACAGAAAAAGTATAATAACTGTTAAATTAGCCTCTCAATCTTAATGTTTTTTTAATAAATAAATGATACGTATATATCGTATGGAAGAATTCTTAAAATCAATGAGATCCCGTTTCTCATTTATTTTTATTAGCCACAATTTACACTTTAAAAGGGGGATATTAACATATTTGAAACGTTTATGTAAAAATAGAGATTATTGCAAGCCATTTTCAAACCATGAGTAGTTTAAAAAATTCAAGCAATTTTCAGTTGATATGAAAGATCCGTATTTGCTGTACGCAACATAATGTCCATTTAGATACACCTGAAATGATTTAAGAAGCACCTAAAATAATTATTTGTATTTTTTGTTCGTAATAATAATAACGATAAACTATGTTAAAATATCACGCAATCCTAAAAAGGGCCAACAAAGAAAATTCATCATTTCTAAAGCATTAATTTAATAAATTTTATTTAAAATGTTCGTATATAAAATTATTTGTAAAATTTTAGCGTGAATTATTACTTTTTAAGCTTCAATGTGCACAAAGAATTCGCAGTAAATTTAACAACTGTTTTGGGATAGCATTAGCATCTTTACCTCTTAGCATGAAAAAATACTTTTAAAATCTTTGTATATAAAACTGAACGTATGTATGTTTGTTCCAGCATCACTTCCGAACGGCTAAATGGATTTTGATGAAACTTGGTACACATGTTCCTCATTAACCCACCTTGAAGTATAGGAGGGGTAAATAAGCCCTAACACAGTCCCTCAAGGTAGGGTGGGACCAAGTCTCCAAAATGCATGTAACATATAGGCCGATTGACTCGCTTGGCGATTTTGATGAAATTTGGTGCCAGATTTGGCGCCAAGAAAATATCGCTAAAGGTAGATTTATTGTTACAAACAGTATTGTTATACACAGGTTTCACTGTATTATTTTTGTTTATTTGAAATTTATTTTACGCAGAATGGCAACAAAATGATAGTTATTAAAATATTATTGAACGAAGACAATAGGTGAATGAAATAAAAATTTTATGAAGATGAATATTTAGTCGACTGTCCTACTAATTTATAATTTGAATTGGCAAAATTTAAATACGATTGCCACGGAGACTGACGAGGAAAATAACTGAATTAGGCATGAATTTTCTGTGATTTATTATACGTCCTAAAGTGATATTAATCTTTATTTTAAGGGAACTGAGATGTTTCGCACTATCAAAATGTCGATGTTTCAATTATATCCTCAGAGAATAGCGTACAATTAACCGATTCCAGAAATGAATAATATGCAGAAATTCGAAAAATTTCGAAAGTTCATAACTTAAGATTTAAAAATATAATGAAAAGGATACAATATAATAAAATATCTATTATTTTGAACTTAAATATTCAGTTTTTACATTATTCTCAAAAGAAGTTTTTTTTTTAATTAGGTACGCATGGTGTAAAATTGTTTTCATTTTTTAGATATTGAATTTTATATTAAAATAAATCTGTAAGCATTATGCATTTGTAAAAGCTTTTTTACTTATTTCTGGGTAGTAGTATATTTTTATGATACTCTTTTCTTAATGAAAAATATCGTTTGACTCACGCTTCTGTTTGATATTTATTATGTAATTAGATTACCCCTTTTTTACTATAGTTAGCCCTTTAATAGCGGGTATGGTTTATAAACCACATATATAACAAACTACTCGCTTTTTTTTTAAATCCTTTTGCTCTCCATCACGAGGTTTTGATAAGAAAATGACCGGGCAACGCTGCATAATCTGCTAGTAATTAAATACTGCTGAAATAAAAACGCAGATAACGTAGGTTCTGCATATCCTCTGTGAATTTTTCGACAAATTTTGATCGTTTTTAGCCTCTTCAAACCAGCTACAGAGAACATCTATTACACCCTTAACTGTTTCACGATAATTACTACATCCTCATTAGGTAATGAAAATTCCTCTTTTAGCGGCGACTTCTAATGACCATTAAAGTGTCGCAGTGGGCAATCGATCGAAGAGGTGTCCTTGGAAATTTTTGCGGCAACCCCTTCTGTAAACCACCGAGGAAGTGGGACAGGTACTAGTTTTTGGGCGTATGCTTAACCTGTCGTCTGCCCTGCACCCCATGGGGAAAATTTTTCCTCGGCAACCCTTTTACTTCTTCTTCCCTTGTTCCGGAAATGGATATTTGATGGCTTTTTTCATTACATCGGTCCGGATTCGATGGTCAAAGACTCAATTTCGAACCGAAGTTACCGATATGAAACGAAGTAATCGAAGGT
>BGPR01000644.1:221991-270654 GCA_013235015.1 Araneus ventricosus | reverse complement strand
CATTTTAAAGCAGGCTCATGAAGTTTTGCTAAATGCTATTCAAGATAAATGCTAGTACAAGAAGATACATTTTTTTTTAGACATTTAGCACATTCAATATTTAATTTGTCACTAAACACATTTACACGTTTTAATAATGGGTAATATGTATCAACAAAAAGTTTATTTCATTTTCAATGAGATACTTTAAAATATAATTTTACCTTTGGAAGCTATGTAGTTCCAACTTTTAATCTCTCATGTTCCCAAATCAAATATTAAAAACTTATATTGCTCACTAAGAAACAAAACAAGAATAAATGAAGCCAAAAAATTCACCTCAAGAAGACATTTATTAAAGCCCTTTACCATCCCATTTATTTACCCTTTGCACTTCTTTTTTATAATGTAATTGCCTGCTGGCAATTTCTAATTTAGTCCCCTTCTTCCCTCCCCTCCCCCTCAAGTTCCAGAATTCTAATTTGAGGGTACGGACGTGAAGTCGAAGTGCACCCTCCTCTGAGGAATTAAAATTCAACCCCCACGGATAAATTCATTGCACTTCGAATTGAATCCGACATCATGATGAAAGAGGACCCCCTCCGTTGCCTTGGTAACAGCCATTCCACCCACTGCATTCGGGAAATGCAGAGAAAGAAAGAAAAGTGACGGATTGGGAAGTCCTTCCTGCATGTGGTATAATTTTTTCATTAAGGAGGGAAGAAGTTTTGTGATGAATTATATTTATCATTTGTGTGTCGAGGGTATTTTTTATCTCATCTGGAAACTTCTGAGTTATAACAAATTGTGTTGAGGGGGGCAAACTTTCATCCTGAAATTGAATTTAAGTTTTCTGTCATTTGTTTCTTCGGGTTTAATGATGGAGGGGAGAGCTTTAGAGAAATCTTCATCATTTACTATAAGCTGCAATAGACTATTTATTTTAAACATGGCTGACGTCTTTCTGAGAATCATTTATTTTTCGTCGAGATATAATGGATGATGTTTTTGAGTTTAAATTGGGGTATGATACAGTAATTTTCTGCTTGTTGCTGCATGATGGAGAAAATATTTGTTTACAACCTCTTTTCCTATTCGCAGTGGTCAGCTAGCTTTGCGAAGCAAATTTTCCTCAGCTGAAATTGATTTGTAGCTGAGAAATCAACACTTATCTAAAACTGAACCAAAGATTTTCTGTTTAAGTCTACCGGCTTTTTGAGCTGTTGAATTTGAAATGTGGTATCCTAGAAAAGTTGTTGCATTTAACGTCTTCGATGATGTTTTGGTTCTTTGGATTTTTTTTGGTTCTTTGGTCTTTTGATTTGTTTATGAATTAAGAATGTTTATATGATTGATGTTGACCTTATCATTTTTGTTTTGTATTTCTTACTTTCTCGTATACGAAGTATTCAGAGAGAAAGTATTGTAATTCTCTAAAAATTCGATCTCGGGACTTTGATGAATCTCTACATTTTAGGCATCTCTCATTCGGAAACAAACAGTTTTGAATTAAGTTCGTATGATTTTGAGCGCGAGAGCTCAACAAGATAGACGGATGAAATTTGGTATGTGGACTTCACATCAAAATAGTCAATTTCTGTTGAATTTCGGACGAATTCCGTCTCCTGGAAGTCTGTCTATGTTCTTGTGCACACGATAACACGTAACAAGATAGAGATGTCAGTCAAATTTTGGATTAAATGCGCCAAAGGTTGCGTGGTCATTATATCAACACTGTAAGTCTGTATTTTAGACGCAATCGTTCAGAGAGAAGAGGTAAAAAAATGCATACACGATTTTCTTCATTATTCTTATCATACTATTATGTATTAAACAAACTGAGTAACTATACGAGAGGAGAACAGCCCTACTGTTTTTTTTTTTAAGTGACTTAGCACTTGTCTGATTTTCCAGCAGAAATTTTCTACCTATTCTGAGGCGAAAAATCATTTTGAGTTGCTATGATTGCTTCATTCTATATAACCGCCTTAAAAATAATTCACTGAGATGACAGCAACGAAACTTCTTGCATTTATGTCAAACTTGTCACTGTCAATGCTGAAACCCCTTCAATACATTCGTAATAAAATTCTTCTCGAAAGAATGCATGCCTTGGAAAAATTCCTTCCATTCAACTGCCATGAGCAGGGATTGAAAAATCCGTCTAGGAATCCCTCTTTCTTGGAACAGACGCTGAAACCCGGTAAGCGGACGTCAAAAAAGAAGCGACCTGAATTGCGCGAAATTTCGGAATCTCGGTTTCTTCATCCTGAGAAGTTTATTTGAGGGTTGGAAACGGTCCAGAGAGAGATTCGCACACACCGGATGTCCGGGATTTTTATGTTCGTGTTTAGGTATGAATGGCCGTTTATCGTTTCCATCTTTCAAGAAACGTCACTCGGAAATCGTAGTGTTTCCGACACTTTTCCTTAGAATGTGGGAAATAATGCACATTCGTGGTGGCATGCTTTACTGTCCCATAATTAATTGATAGCATCAAGTGTCTTCGTAGTGCCTTATTTACGACGCTACGCAAACAACAATTTGTTAGATCAACTGCAATTCGGCTAAATTTATTTGTCTAATGAAATTTTATTATGAATTTCGTTATTATGCGGGTTACGAATAGCACGAAAAGTAAATCATACCATACTAGCATGATAAAGGGATCAGACATCCTGGGTTACCCAAAATATGCCCGGTTTGGATAAAATGTGCAAAGCCGTTCCATTTTTTTTTTACGTTTTATTAAGAAGTTTTTGCTTAAAAATTTTATTGATTAGTTGAATTTAATTTTTTGTAAATCGGCTTTTGAAGAATTTCCCTAGCTAACTTTTCTTATGCATAGAATACAGACTGATTCAAATATCAGCGTACAAGAGAAGATACAAATTGCAAAAACAATTACGTAGGAATGTATGTTCGGAATCTCCACTCCATTGAGCGAGAGGATATACGAAGAAGCAGAAATCACAAGCTAGGAACGATGGCGTTGTTGGCGTGTGGTTTATTTGGCGATTCTTCACACTTGGACAGTCCGTGCACACGTCCAGCTTCATAACAACTTCTCAAAGTTCTAGCCATTCACAGTTATGCATGTTTCACAACGTCGGAGCATGGATTGGAAAACCGTTTCAATAATTTCGCAGATGCTTGCAGCGTCGATGGAGATTCCTCGGCATGTCCGCCATCTCAGCATTCATAAATCGTTGTTTGTTCTACGTACGCTGTCGGAGCTTTAAATTACTAACGCCGAAAGCCAACCACAGCACCAGCGAACAACGCTCTCTAGTTCTTCCGGGTGGCGTTTCCGGTCATGAGATTTCAGTTTTTTTGTGTGTTTCTCCTACTTCCCATAACGAGTTTGCATGCTGGCTTTTGAATCACCCTGTATACTAACCCTATTTTAGTGAATAATGGTAGTTCTGTACCATTAGTAATTTCTTTGAATTAACTAAATTCCTCTACATAAACATGTGCTATTGTTAATGTGAATGATTAGACTATCAGACTTCCTGGATTAACCAGAACAGTTTTGGTTTTCGATTTATTCTCCGGGATTGACGCCTCCCTTACCAAGGCCATCTTAATAAATTTGAGACTGTGGGCTAGAGTTATTTGACGTCTCCGTCAGAACTGTAACTAGAAATTTGAGCAGTTATGCCTCCCCATCCAAAAGAAAACACCTACGTAATGAAAAAAATTGAGAACCAAAAATATAAACAAAAATCATCTGTTCTCGGACTCTAACGCCTTACTATTTGGAAAATCAGCGCCTTTCCATATTTAAAATTATAATTGAATAAATTTTATGGTACAAAATTAACATAAAATTAGTATAGTAAATTTGTTTAATTCAGTGCGTCCCTGTGAATAATGCGACCATGTCCTCTCCTACTTGCTGTAAAATTTCATTTAAAATTTTGGTGATGTGTTGCAAGTTAATATGTCTTAAGCAATACATTAACTTGATTCTTTTTTGTTCCATATTTGCATCTCGTGTTGGAGCCTCTCCGGTTGAAAATAATTTAATTCGTTTAGTTTGAATGCGGATGCCTAACAGCGTTACGAAATAGAAATTCTACTGCTTATAATGGATGATTCGGAGTAATATTCTGCGTAGAATTGTAGATAAAATTTTTTACGATGGGAGATTCTGAATTTTGAAATTCCGTGCTGCCTTTATGCTCGTCGTGGCGCTCGTGAAAGATTGGTTGATGCCTTTTTTAATGTATTTTGAACCGTTTCGCATCAAATTTCTAAAACTGTAACAGCAGCTACGATTGATATTATCAGAAACGTGCCTGAAATAACATTCAAACGTTATAACAACGTTCAAAGAAAATTTTGTTTAATACAACAGCTGGCTTGCATTTTTTTTTTAACTTCCTATTTATTTTTACAAATCTTACTTCTCATTCGAATTTTTGTAAATGTTTTTCTTTTATTGTGGTATTGAAACTTTCAATATATAAGTGCTCGGATGTTTCAATTCCAGTTCTTCAGATGCGGCTAGAACCGCCCTTCCTTTGATTCTTCTAGAATTTTTTTGTGATTAAATATCTCGATTGCGAATCAAATTATAATGGAAAACGTTTATAAACGTTTGTGTTTAGGCTTTTTTTAAAATAATCATTGACCAATCATGCTTTCTTAGTAAACAGAATTTTGCGTATGCATACGTAGGCACGTGCGCGTGCAATTGAATTTTCTTGGAAACTTATCTTGTAATTCGAATAATTGAATTTTCTTTGATTCGCTTGGAATTATTGAGTTCTTTAAGGCAATTCTGCTTGCTGTATGGATGTAATGATACAGAGCATTAAAAAATTTAATGAAAACAGTTTTTAAAAACACACTTTCAGTAGTGTACAAAAGGTAGAAATTATTTTATCTCCTTTTTTTTTTAGTCTTTAATTCATTATTATACATATTATGGAATCTTGAAATCATTTTTTTTCTCAGATTCGTCACCAGGTGATGCCACTCACATGGAACCAAAATTTAATTAAATTAATCTATTTACTGATAATTAATTTCTGAAAGTATTAAAAGAGTCTCTTGTCATCGAGAACAGAAGTGTGCAAAATTTGAAAATTTTATCACATCAGGAAATGACTGAAAAATCGATTACTAAATTCCGTCTGTCCAAACATGAAACAAATCAAGTTAAAAATGAAAATCTGTAAAAAGGCTGCTGGGAGAAGCGAAAAAAATCAAGAATTTCTCGCATTTTAATCATTTTTACTGAAGTACAGAGTTATTCACTGTATAAACTTTGGAATACTTACCAGTTTTTCATGTTACATTTATCTTCTCATAGGTATCAGTAGCGGTGATTGGAACTGAACAAATTTCAAAACTTAGCTGCAAATTTTGCAGCTAAATTTTAAATAAAGTTTAATTTTTCGTTCGAAAAGTGGAGAGGGGCGTGCGACTGCCTCCCCCTGACTGTCCGCCACTGATAAGTATGAAGCATTGACTTGAATCACAATTATTAATACCGTTAAATATGCTGTCATCGTTGCGATCGATACATAAAATTATTGAGTGCGAATAAAAACACTAGAATTTTTTCTTTACATAAGCTTCCGAACTTCCCGACTACACCTTGCGGATTCGCTTATATTCTCTCTTATTTTGGAAAAGCAAGCGATTTCAGCAAGCTCTCCCTACTCTGAATAACTACCACCAACTAAGCATCTTTCCTGTTCCCCTTTGTTACCTATTATCTCACAGTGACAGCCGGAACTGAAATTACGCAAAACCATTTTCTGTAATTGATTCACTTCAGTTCTGGATGTACCCACCCGAGCACAGCAGGAAAATAGATTTTCTTGAAACTTTGCGCTTCTCCGTATTCCTTTGCTGACACCTCATCAGTCTTCCCTCTGGTCCTCCCCCTCTGAGCGAAAGACAACGATTCTATTAAGGCCCTGTGTCTCTTTCTGCATATCGATTTTGCCATTTCACTTTGACTCATCATTTGCCAGCAGCAATCTCAGCCCTTTCCCTCCACGCCAAAGGGGAGGCAGGACATGATGGATGCGGTTGAGAGTTGGCACTTAACTGTGGGGGAGGTCCAGGGTAAATGCATCTCAACAACTGTCCCGGTGGATGCTTTGGGTTTTTTATGCCCGTCCTGTGATGGTTTGATAGCGGGGTCGTTTGTGATGGTGCTTAAACCATTTATTTAAATGGCGTGTATAATCAACTGTTTCTAATCGATAACGCGTTCGAATGAAACGGGTTAAAAAATTTGTGCATAAAATGGTGTTATTGTGGTTATTATTATTTCCATTTTCTGTTAGTTATATATAATGTAGAATTTATTTCTTCTCTATAAATAATAAAGTGTTCATGTAGCGCGAAGCATGACCATAATATTAAGAAATTCATTTATCATAAAATATGTCACCAGCTAGTTCTTTTTCATTCGAATAACACAAACATAGAACATTTAAAAAATGTAAACATTTAGATTATCAGTTTATCGCTAACGAAATTTTAGTCTCTTGGATTTGGATACCTGTTCATTGGCTCATGTCTGAGCTCAGACTGACCGTCACAGTTCACACTACAGAGTGGCGCTGTTCTTACTGATGGTGCAGTGCGCCTGGTTTTGGTGTCACAAAACCTGATAATTAGGCGTAAAAAATATGAATTAAGGAAGAATATTTACGCATTTTCCCTGATCATCTATTTGTTGCAGTTAAACCACAATTTAGTTATACCAGCTGCCTCAATGGCAAGAAAGCATTATATTAATGATATATAATAATTTTTTGTTCCAGATGCATCTTTTAATTGTGATCAGACCATGCACGTCCCTTTTTATTCTTTTAAACCTAATTTGGTTACTATACTGTTTATTAAAATTGCTTTAACTTCTGCTAAAATTTGCGCAGATATTTGAACTGCAACTGTATGATAATTTGCTTCTCAGGAGTAACTTAACGTAATATAAAAATAAATGTGTTAAATACACTTTTTAAAGACATGCTTATATTCGTGTACTTAAAAGTAGATTTTTTTTTTACTTTAATTAATGTCTACTTTTTAATATTTAATTTTTAATTCATTATTACAAACATTTTGGAATCTTAAAATCAGATTTTCCGAAATTTACTACTAGGTGGCACCACATTATCAAAATTAAGTAAATTAACCTATTAACTAATAATTAAGGTATGGAAACATTAAGATAGTATATTGTCATACAAAATGTGAAAGTTCTACATATCAGGAAGTGAGTGCACAATCAGTTACGAAATTCAATTTTTACAAACATGAAACAAGCTAAGTTAAATAAAAGTGCTTAATAAGTTTGCTGTGTAAATTAATTCATAAGAAATTATCTCGGAATGTTTAATTTCTTTCATGTTCTTAAGATTTACAGAGTGCATGTTTATTACATTTCGCTTAAAATATTTGTTGATCCACTTATTGAATTTTCTTATTGTACATCATTTGATTTTTTGTTTATAATTTGTGTAGTAAATCTTTATGCTCTTAATTTGTAATTATTTATTAATTATTGCTATGTGTCTTAAATGTTAGCTATCAGAAAAAAACAGGAAAATATATGTGTGAGAAGACTGGGGATACATCCATGTAAATTTGTCATTTTCTCTCTAAATAAAGAACTAGTACTATTCTAAAATTAGCCATTTTTTAAAATTTGTAATATATCTCTCAGCTCATTCGTATTGAATTATTTATTAGCTCAGTTGTATAGCGTATAAATAAAACTTAGTCGTGGAAAAAATCTGTGTAATAAAAGATAAAACGACCAACTCCGAAAGAAAGTATCTATTCTTGTCTAAGTCGCTCAAAATGGTGCATCGCTAGCAACATTCTTGAATCTTCACACTTGAAGAGGTTGACAGAAACTTAACTTATTATCAGCAATTTGCTCATACAGTAGTTCATGTGAAATGGCACGTTTATCTACAACCTACGGAAATGGGGTGAAAAAAAGAACTTGAGATGTCTTCTTAAGAAAAGAAAGACCGGAAGATATACGATAATAATCTACTTTCTTCTTTATTTTATTTATCATAATTGTAACGATATAAATTCGAGTTTTGAAGAGACGACCAATTATCAAAAAAGAAAGGGAAAAAAAAACCCGCTCCTCCCATTTAGCCATGAAAGAAGTGAAACAAATGCCCCTAATTTATTGCACGCGCTTCCAGCATTAACTTTTTAAAAGAACGACCAAAAAAGAAATCGCAGGAGATAAAAACAGCTGATAATGCTTTCCCTCCAAGTAGAACTTTTTTTTTTATCCTGTTGACTTGTTCATTTTTGATACACACTTAACGTAAGAGAGAGACAAAATAAAATAAAATAGTCATAAAAGAATCGTCCCTTCATCGTCGCCATGCTGTCTGTTAAAAATAACGGAGCATTCCTAACCTACGTGTGTTCTTGGAACGTTCTTATCTCGGCGCGGAAACCAAAAGAGAGAAAAAAGTGTTCTTAAAGAAGAAAAACAGATCTGGAAGAACAGCCAAACAATCGTTTGCTTGCACATACATGGATGATGGCTTGATGTGCCCTCTGGCGGTGCGATGAAAATCTCATTAAAGAAAACACCGTAAAATTATTATTACTTATACCTTTGCCTCTCTGGCTGCTCTTAATTTTTGTGTAATGAGGTTTTCCGGTGTAGGTACGAATTTCATCATGAATGAAACTTCCAAAAATTGCGTGACTTGTTCTACTAATTTTTTATATGATTTCTTTTTAATGGCTTCCTGTTTTGTAAAAAATTATAGCTGCGACTGCGTGAATACAAACGATAATTTATTTTCATTTAAAATCCGAGTTTCCTCATAAATGTAATGAAGCGTGCTATGGCATCATAAAAAATGTACGTGTTTTGTTCTTCATTTTTATTACCTGATTTTCTGAGAATAAAATCGAGCTATGCCTAAATTCCCTACTTTTTAGATGCACATTACTGCATATATTAAGAGTAGATATCCATAACTATGACTTAGTTGAAAAGGGCTTAACCGTCGGCCTTGTTTAAACGGATATGTGTGGTTCCAACAATATTTGAATTTTGTTAGTTTCGGAAATTACGTTCAGCACCAAACAATTTCTTGAAACGAATAATATAGTATTTAAAAGAATAATACGAAATCTGAAAAAATATCAAAAGAAATTAAAACAACAACGGTATTTAAAAACTATTTTTTTTAAAAAATCGGTAGCAGCATTTGAAAAAAATACGAAAAAAAAAAAAGATTTAAGCTAAGAAATAATTTTCTACTTTGAAAGACTATGAATATCCCCTTCTTATTTTAAGGAACTCGATAAAAATATTTGTTTAAAGTAAATTGAAATCATAATTTCGAATCTCAAAATATGGGCGGATCTTTGAAAATGATTCTCATTTATTTTAAATCGCCTTCATTTTCATGTTCTTCTCTTATAGAAGTTGTAAAGATTAATTTTGCTTCATGATTTCATTTTTGTCCAAGTTGGTATATTTCAGTCGTCGCAACCACGTAAGCGTCTAAAACAAGAGTCAGCAAAGATGTCCCAAAATTATTCCCCTGATCAGTGGCGAATCCAGGGGAGGGGCTATCGGGCTGCAGGGCCCCCCCCCCCAGAGCTAAACCAAAATTCTGGATTTAATTTAAAATCACTACAAGTGTTTGATCTTAATTTTCATTTAAAAAAATAGTAATAAAATCGTGACAGCATTGCTTTTTGACTTGAAAGGATCGAAAATTTTCCTGCTTTTCTAGTCATTTCACTTGCACATGTAGCGTTGGCGCGGT
The DNA here is from genome assembly GCA_013235015.1 of Araneus ventricosus. Classification (NCBI taxonomy): domain Eukaryota; kingdom Metazoa; phylum Arthropoda; class Arachnida; order Araneae; family Araneidae; genus Araneus; species Araneus ventricosus. The sequence goes on along the minus strand of BGPR01000644.1, from coordinate 260,878 downwards.
CGAAAACATTTTTTGGCCCGTTATTTCATTGTTTTTTTTATTAAATTATTGAAAGTATTGTAGTGTTCTTTATTATTCTTATTGTCAGGAGAGGAAAGCCTGTAAAGTTAAAGTGTTTTGGTTTATATAAGCCATGAGGTTTGGCATTCGTCACTACGATACAAAATTTTTATGATCTCCGCGGGCGCGCCCAGAGCCGAATCCTGGATTCGCCACTGCCCTGATAATTCTCTTATAAGAGTAAAATGATTCCTTTTCCAGACTGACAGGACATCTAAGTACATTCAAATCAATGCAATTTTTAGAAAATCAGTATTGAAAGGTTCAAATTGCTTACAGTTTTATTACCCATATACTAAAAAGCATCGTATTTTGCAGACCCACAGAAAGTTTATGTAGCAAATTGTTCGCGTGTGCATCGCATATTTACGAATCCTACTATGGTTTGGATTGAGGTCGCTTTTTATCGGCTCTGAGCGTCACGTGACTTCGCTTGCTTCTGAATGATGTCATAGGAACGCGCTAAGTTTGGATTTCGATTTTTGTCTTAGTATTGTATCATGGTGAAACCAAAATTATTTGTATCTTGAATTCATCATTCCCTTTAGAAATATCCAAATAATCGTAATTAAAAGATAATTTTGGTTTTTCCATGATACAGTAGCTAAGACAAAAATCGAAATCCAAACTAAGCGCGCTCTTATGACATCATTCAGAGGCAAGCGAAGTCACGTGATGCTGAGAGCCAATGAAAAGCAACCTCAATCCAAAACATAGTAGGATCCGTAAATATGCGCGCTGTTCTGTGGTTTCGGACGCATGCAGTTTTAAATACATTCGTACTGCACTGTGCTCTTCAGTACCAGGAGCTACAATCGATAGGGAGCCGTCCTGGCTCCGAGTTCTGGAGAATACTGTGGTGTTAAGTACCTGGAGCTGACGTCAGTTGGTAATGGTGATTTAGTAAGTGATTTCTTGAAGAATACGCGAATGTTTTCAATAGTCTCCGCAGATGTTAGTGGTCGTTGAGCTTTTCCGCCCTTCACTATTGTTCGAAGTTCTAAAACCTTTTGCATCCAAGATTATCAACTTCACATCTGGTGGGTGATATTAATAACGAAATTCAAATTTCATTAAAAAGATTTATAACATGTATGCATGTAATAAACCTTCATACTTAATTCTAATTGTTGTTTCTTCTCTTTAAATCTTACATTATTTACAATTTTCTGTAGATTGTGTATGCTTGACTGAATTTCTGAGCTTTATCCTATCATCAAATTTCCGCATATCCGATCGACCCGACCCCCGTTTAATTTGGTTAATTGGAGTTCTACTGTATTCAAATGTGCTTACTATCCACTGTAAACTATATACAGATATTATTTACAATTACTTTCTTCACAGATTCTTAAATCATTTTAATTTTAGACAAAAAAATTAGCTATCTTCATCCTTCGCTCTTCACCCAGAATGCGCCACAACGCGCACTAAACAAGAAATATAACGTGGCCCTTTATTCTGCGGCCAGGCTCGCTTGTGCTGCCATCTATGTAGCTAATTAAAATCCTACATAAAGTCTGGGTAAGTATTTAAGGACATTCTTTAGGGCAAGACCTTCTAATCATTTTAAGAAGGATCTGAAATTATCGTTTGTATTGGCCGCATACTGTTGCAAAAATCGTATGGTGAGTGGACGGTGGAAACAGCCCAACAAGCAGGATATTGGAGAATTGCGGTTTATTCAGACATATTCAGGAAAACACGAAGCAAAGGTAACAGGAGCAATAGCTCTTGTACAGATTAAACAACGCAAACAGACAACAATTAACTAAAAATGGCAGTGACAGCACTTTCAATAACGTTCAGCTCACTGCAGACGATGTGATTCGCAGTCGACCAACACACACGTGATCCGAGCACGACGCTATTTATAATCTCCCGACAGGACGTGGCGTCACATGGAATCATCTGGAGAAATCCGGATCTCGGCTCGTAATAGAGATATCGAGAAAATTCTAGTGTTTTTGAGATCATACATTTTGTCTCCAAGTTTGTCACCAAGGTCAGGGGTTTAGGCCCGGCTGACGACGGCATTCCATACTTACCCCTGTAGAACTCTCTTTCCAACAATAAGACTAGCGAGGCAGGAAAGCGATATTACATTTTTGTAGCAATGCTGCTGTTGAGAATAATATTGTGCGTTTCATTCATTATCAGAACTATTGTTTTCTTTTAAGCGGAGAAATTTATTATTAAGTGGAGACATATTGTCTTATGAGCCGAGCACTTTTCTAACCATTAACCAAATAGGCAGATATTCAGAAATGTGAAATAATTATATGTAATTTTTGAAAAAAAAATATATTGATTTTGGGGTTGACATTATTGCAAGTACGAATCTGTAAAGTGAATTACGTTGGCTTGATTATAATATTTAGTATCATTACATCAGAACTTATTGTCTGTATTTAATGTATAACAATTAATAGTGTTCTCTTCCCATTATTTGCTGTTATAAATTCAAATTGCTTGAAAGATTCTTTTTTCCTTCAGAAAAACTTTATAGTCTTTTTTTTCCTTCCTTTATTAAAATTATTTGTGTAGGCTACCATCCAGCTTTTCGGTCAAACAACAATTTTATTAACTGTAATTAACAAAATGCTAATTTACAAAGTCAAATTTACTGTTTTTCAAAACTTCCATAACTTCAACTTTCCTGGAGCTTCTCTGAATTAAGTTACAGACATCGCCAGTAAATCTTCGTTCTTTGTTAAGCTCTTTCGCTGAAAGTTAATTATAGAGAACAAATGTTAGAAAAGGGAGCATATTCAATTTACTGTTACCACATGACGTCGCTGGTCTCATCGCCATGGCAACCATTCTTATCTTTTCTAAGCTAGTGGCCATTTTTCTGTTACGTCATCGAAAAGAAGTATTAAAGACAGTTTTAATGCCCTTTTTCGCTTGTTAGTTCTTCTAAAGATAGAGAAGTATAATGAGTGTCCTACTTTTAAGAATATTTTCAGATTATGTTCCAAGAAAAGTTTTATTCGCATGTATTAATATGTCTGCGTTTGATGTTCGAGTTCCACTACAAAATTCGAATGTAAAATTATTGTTTTTGCTTTTCACATTACTGCTTTTTATGTGGAATTAAATTTTTGGAAAAACTATTTCGTATTTCTTCTATATTCAGAACAAAACCTTTATTAGTAAAAATTTCGGTCTTTTAATTATTTTTTCCTAAACAACGCTTGTAGTTTTCTTGTAATAATTTTTAAATAATTAATTTTAAAATTAGAATTTTAAAAACATTTTATTATTTCTTTTGTTTAATTTGTAGTTACATTTTATTTGAAATCATATTATGATTATTTTCCTCGATTTTTTTTTTTTATCAAATAGTATTGTAGCAATAAAAATAAAGTTTAGTCCAATATTTTGTCTTTATTTTTTTCAACGCTTTTATAATATTGTCATAGTTTCCCCTTCACACAAATAACTACTTCATATTTAACTTGGAACTTATTTTATCAAAGAAGTCTTAGTGATCCAATTTTTTAAACCAAAGTTGTGAAGTTTAAATAATGCAAAAACTTTACCGAAGATGGAATATTCCGAAACAACTTATCATAAACAAATACTTTATTCTCGGTTTCAAAATTTTTCAAAAATCTAAAAATTTGAATAAGCGATGGAATAAGAGCCATAGTAAAATGGAATTGGTAACTGAAAACTCTTTTACAAGTGCAAATAGACCCCATCTAAAATGCCTGTGCATGAATTGCATATTTAGGTAAAACTGATTGATTAGACTATGCAATTCCGCTTGATTCCGAGAATCTTGAACCTCCTCGTGATAATTAAATTGGATTTAAATAAAAGATTTTAGAGACTTATTCGGGTTTTTTTTTATCGAATTGGCGAAGTGGAGCACTCTCTTATATTTTGGTGTTTTGACTCTGATTTGACAGACACTGGGCAAACAGATGCAATGCCGGATTGGGCTTTCTGCAAACATAGAATAGTTTTCTGAAGAGAAATTTACAGGTGCTATAGTGTATATAAACGAATGAAAGAAATATCCATGCCACGACGCGTAACTGCGTTTGGGGGGTTGTAGTTAAAGGTGGTTTTTAGGAGAAATTGGTGCCCATTTGTGAGTACTCGTGAATGAAATAAAGTTTAATTTTCTTCCCACTATATTTTATGAATTTAATTATTTTTTATTAGTATTTTTCAGCTGAAGTCACCGAATCTCTATTCGAAAACAGTATAATCTTCCGACAATATCAAAAGGCTGCAACATAATTGGACACAGTTAATTATCGGAAACCAATTATGACTTTATTGGTTTAGGGTTCACTATTGAAAATTTTCCTAAGTATATGTAGCTGTCCGGGCAAAATGTAGACAACTGCAGTCCATGCCACACAAAAAAGACTGCTATCAATAATAACTTTGGAAAAATGCTGCAAAATTATTTTTCTATACTGTTTTGCGAAAACAGCTATATCTTAAAATGTGTATTTTGAGGTTGTTTCCTTATTACATAACTGTTTCAATGGAATCAATAAATGCTCACGTGACACACGTGAAATGCGCTGCTCATAATTAATTCTGGAATCTATTGCTCATCTTGCAGTATGAAAGAAAGACGTGGCATCACAGTTCAGCATAAGGTAACGTGCAGCAGCAGCAATACCAAGTAGCATGAAAGTAGATTTTAGATAGCATGCGCAGTTGCATAACTGTGACGTCATGCCAATTGGCTCCATTAAAACTGTTTTCCCAAGATTGTGGTCCCTTTTGTGACATTAACTGTGACTGGCAGCAGCGACCTCTTTAGTAGTAGACCTGCCAGTAGAAGCCATGCGACTGACCACGATGCGTGTTAACAAATAATTCTCCTTTTTATGTTTTGTTTAATTCTGAAATTATGTGTGTAAACTTGTCCGTGTGTAACTTAAGCATGAATAAATAATTGTTCACTAATTGGACTGTTTACTGAACCATAACCGACCCCCCCCACACACACAAGATGCTTTATTTTGAACCGTTGCGATAACGCTTTGTCACTATTTTGTTTAATTTTATGAATATTATAAAACACCACGGGATGAAACAATTTTAACGAAAGAACATATTCCCATTTGTTCGAACATGAAATAAATCTGCAAGCAAAAATATTGCGTTTCAAATATTTGAAAAAGAACTTCTCGCAATCAGAAGTCCCACTTCAATATAGCAAGAAATCAGTTTGACTGAAAACTCCATTTTTCGGGATGAAGATTTCAATCATCTCCTTTGAGAACTCCACTGCCAACAACTGAAGAAGAAGGTCACCACTGTAAATATATCCGACAGCTGTTAAAATATGAATTTGCGGTCTGAGTGACAGTTCACCCGCCGCTGTGCGTTTCCATTTCTCCGAAAAAGAGAGCAGCTTTACACAATGGCTGGAGCTTTTGTACCGGGATGGAACGGTGCCTTATGTACCAGCTGACACATTTTGTATTGAGCGTAGTTTTCTGTATTTAATTCCTGGTTCAATTACACATTTTAACAAAATGTCCTGATTTTAACTCTTCCCGTTTAGTTTATTTTAAAACTGTCGTTTTAGATTTGAATGACTTGGTGGGTGAGAGTCCTCACCCGAATTTATTTGCTTTTCTTCCGAAACATGTTTTTTCTTAATCCCAAATTTAATACATTCGATGTATTTTCTTAGAATTTATTATTTTTAACAGGCAGGTTTCAGTTTTGGTTAAGAAATTTTGCTGTTTGTGAATTTTTTTGATTTCTCATTAACATTTTATGTAGATTCTAAGATTCGCACCATTTTTCTTACCTAGAATTTATCTTACGTGATTTTATCACTTAACCTTGTGTTTGGCGCAGTGTAGTCGAAACTGGCTCAATTCAGCGAATAAATTGACCAGACATTACGGATTAGTTGGGGCAGTTTTTCAGATTTTCAATTCTTTGTATCGGATTGTACAGTTTTTTACTAATAAAAAAATAGTCCATATTAAAAAAAATTGATGAAGATCAAGAAGATTTAATTTTTTTAAAAGTTAGCTTCTGAAGAAATCTCCGTCCAACTTTTGGTCGCCTTATTTTGGAAGGAGAAAGAAAGTGAAGTTTTTGTCCCCATGTAATCACTTTATTTTTTTGATAAAAAAATCATTTTTTCCCTATGGTTTCAAATAAGTATCAAATTTTGAAGCAAATGTGCCAAAGAATAGATTGTATATTGTATATCAGTCTGGATATTCATATGTATGGGAACACGAGTACCCCAAAACGAAATGTTTGGTGTGTGATCAGTCTCCATAAAATCATGGATCTGTTTTCGTGATTTTGCGAAATCCATGTACGAGAAGAGGTGCTTTTCCAAAATGCTTTCTCTGTTCTGTTCACCATAGGCCGGAGCTAAACGCAAAACGTGTCATATTGTTAAAGTATACGAGAATGTCGAGGGGGGAGCTTCATCTGATTAATGTTTTGTTTCACCTTAAAAAATATCCCTGATTCTTTCCGTTTTTGAATAAACCTTTCCGGATTTACCTACTTTTTTACATAAGTAAATAGTTTACATTAAAAGGCAGTGAAAGATTAATTAGATTTTTGCCTTGTTTTCTCCCAAAATGTGTTTATTTGATGTTGTGAGTAGAGAAAGTGTGGGAAGCTCTGTTCTACGTATTTCTGTGCTCAGTTCGGAAGCGGAATCGGTTCCACTTTCTACTCGCCTGAGCCCGCCCTGAAGGAAGCTCCTCATCGGCGTGCTAAATACCCTCGGCGGGAGGAGAGTGCGCTTCTTGACAGGTTATCATTAGAAAGGGGGGAAGAGGAGTGTCCATCAGCGCCACCTGGGGATCATTAACCGAACAGGATGTGTAAACAGGGTTGCATGATCCGGGATGAGGTTTTTGATTGATTTGAATTTCCATTTTTCTTTTTATCTTCTTAATCTTTTGACTGCTGGACAGCTGTTTAAGGTTCACGTGGTGTGAAAGGGGTATTGAACTAATAGGTCGCTGTGAAGATGAAATAATTTAAAATAAATGTACTCGTCTTTCTTTTTATAATTATTTCGCCTGAGTTAAATCTCACGTGTATGCTGTTGGTGGGTCTTTTTTCTTTTAATCAAACATGCCAACATTTTGTAACTATTCAGTTTTTTTTTATTATTTATTATCCAATTTTCAAACATAAACATTCGTGTCAATGCTTTTCACCAGTACTTTAAAGAAAATTGAAACTTGCTTGTTTTAAATTATTTAATTTTTAAAAGTCCACATGTTTTCCTTGCGAGATATTCTGTGGTATATTATATGTTCTATGGTTTTTCTCCAATTCCATTCTTAAATAAACAGATTTATTAGGCATCCACATTTAAGTTAAACTGAATTCTCCAAACTTCGATGTGGAGCTGTGTGGCTATGCCTCTAGGGGTTATCTAATGTACTACATGTTTGCCTGTAACTGTATCGTGCTGGAACACTCTAACTAGGGGTATCTTTTATTGTTTTAAAATTTAGATAGTTGCATAAATTGTTTGTGATGGACGGAAATTTCCAGTTGCAGCATTCTAATAGTTCTCTAATGTAACATTACCAAGTGCCTTAGATTTCAGCAGTTAGATTAACTCCTTTTTCGAAGCTACACGAGGGCACTTTGGGACGGACATCTTATTCTTAAAGCATCCAGATGACGATGATGATACCTGAGCCGGAACTCTCCGTTTCCAACTTCCACGCCACTCCAGTGGGTGAACGTTTCAACCCAACGGATTTTAAGCGAACCATGCCTGCATATATGTCGGCTGTTTAATGGAATCGTATCTCAAACCCATCGTCACCCAGGAGGAACTCTGCCGCCAAGTCACTTTGGCCAGTCCATTTTTTATCCCATCTATTTAGGCAGGTCATTCACGACTGATCCACGCAACGTAGATCCATCCACTACCAGTCTCTTCAATCCCCGACTCCCGCCTTCTCCGATTTCCTTGGTGAACCACTTACCCTACACACGTTCCTACGCCCATCGATATTGATTTATGGCTTGGCATTCCAAATGGAGCGTTGGATATTGAAACAGGTTGGATATCCAGCCTTCCGCTTCACACCGCTCCAATTTTGACAGGTTTTACATTGATGATCGGTTTTCGCGTGCAGCGGTCGTGAATATCTAGCCTTAGAAAACCATCAATAACGTTTATTTGTACGTAATCCATTTCGTAGATCTTTCTACTTCTTTAATAGATTTTTCGAACCAAAAAATAGTACAAAACCGGTCTTCCTGCTATTATTCCGGACTTGAAATATACCGTTTCATTGGGAAGTCTCGAGTGTTTTGGATGTAGTGCTCTGAATCTTGTAATCTCCCCCTGAATACCTCTCCCCTCTCTCCTCATACATACAAACACATCTTTTTTAAAAATAAAAACCACTTAGGTCCTCTCACCCAAAGGGTTTCGAGTGTTGTAAAGGTCGACGGGAAAAAACACATTCACAACTAAATTAGCTGCTTCTAATGTTAGTAAAGCTGACTCTGAATCCTCTGCCTGATATTCTACATCAGTACATTTGTCTAAAACCTTCCTTGCCCGTCAAACGGTAACGGGTACGGGGATATGGCGACTGCGTTCTGTCCAACTTTCCAAAGATTGTCTGAATGTAATGACCATTACACGAGACTAACTTTCCTGCTGAGTTGGCGGCTTAATGATCATTTCGCAATAACTGCTACGACACAAGCGTACATTGTGTTATGAAAGATGATAATTCCGCTCCCAAAAGTACAAGAAAACTTACAACTCCTTCCGGAAAACTTGGCGATTGGATTTGGCGAAGTTTGCGCACGCGACAATAGGATTCCGGTTTCGGTACAAGCCGAAATGGGATTTGCTGCCTTTCCCGTAATCCTGTTACTGCTTTCATCTCCCGGAATGTTTTCCTTTGCTCCCGCCGCCTTCCTTCCAATATCGCCTTTTGTGTCGCGACATCGATTTTCCTGGAAAAGCCCGTTCCCGAAAGCACACGAGAGAAATGGTTTCCGTCGTGAGGAAACATATTTTAAAATTAATGCCTTCGTGGAATCCGTAGTGCATCGCGCTCCATGTTCCTGAAAATTCTGGGGGAAGGATAAAATCAAAGGAAAACTTGCTTGTTGGAAACTTGCCGCCGCCATTCGTAATTTTCTTTTATTCGTTACCGTACCTATGCAAAGCTGTGTTCGAAATGGGGTCATTATCATACTATCTAATAATTACCATATTTGATTATTGCCAGTGAGAGAAAAGCTGATGGCTTCTGATGAATTTATTTGTTATATTAACTTACCATTTTGAAGCAACACGGGGAATATTTTGGGATGGACCTCGTAATGCTGAACCGGCACCAAATGTAGAGGGTTTAGATTAGATTAGTTTAGTTATATTAACGTCCCGTTTTAAAGCCACATGAGGGCTAGTTTGGGACGGACCTCATAATTTTGAACCGTGGTCAAATGACGAGGTCGACACCTGAGCTTCGATCGCCTCACCGAACTTCTTCACCACAACAGCGGGAAGACGTTTGTTCCACTATGTATGATTTAACGTGCAACAGACCTACATACACGACGGATCTTCAGTGGAATCCAAATGACGAGAGCGACTCCTGAAGAGGCTTCCCTTCTCCGAACTTCTACGCCACACAAAGACGTTTGATCATCGACTTCAGATTTGACGTGCAACATGCCCATAAACACGGTGAATCTGATGCAATAGAGTTTGAAACCTGGATTCCTCAAGTCCCAAAGCCGAGACTTTGCCTCTGGTCACCGCGGCGCGTGAATTTATGTGAAGACGATGGGAAAGCGATCGCATAGCAAGTGACAACTCAAGTTGTCAGCACAGTGAAAGTTATGCAACGTATTATTGCGCCCAGTTAAATATGATCCTAATGTATGTAAAAGCAAATGATGTAAGTATTTCAACAGAATTTCGTTTTAAACACTTAGCAATCTATATTCTGTTAAATGAAACTTACTACTTAAAATGAAACTTGTTTTCTTTCAAGGTTCCCTATTTATAGCCTTAAGACTCTAAGAAACACCTATATGGCCATTCCACGGTCATGAAACCGTTTGTGTTTTATTAGATACTAGCCGCCTTCGGCGACCAGCTTGTTCGCCGGGAATATTATTTGAATTGAATCTTATCATTTTATATTCATGGTTCTCTTAACAACGTCATTTTAAACTTCAGATTGTGATAGATATTTAACCCATGTTCTATTAGTAACCTTGGACCTCTTCTCTTCATTGTGTACATAAATTTTTCTAAAGGAGTCAAATAACTGACCATTCATATAACCTCTAATTCCATGTTGTCGGCACTATTCACCACTTTCTTATTCCTTTTGTAAAATATGCATTTGATTTCAAGATTAAAATGACTCGGCACATTTTATGGCCAGGACATGTTAGCTGGATTAAAACATGCTGAGAAAAGAATGAAAATATAACAACCAGAACCATTCAGTTTACTGGATATGTTTCTTAATGTAAGCAAAGCAATATCTCTGAGAGATTGGTTTACAGATTTCACAAAAATTTTGATGAAATAAAATATCAAAGCAAATTGTATTAGAGTATTATCTCAGATTACAACAATGAAAGAGAAATATGCAATTAAATATTTGTTTAAACAATGAAAACGGTTAACAATGAAAAGTATTGTAAATTATACCCAAACTTTTTCTTATTTTTTTAAAATTCGAGAAAACATTGTACGGCAACTTAATTGATATCATTGGAAAGGTAATGTTTTGCACTTTCAGATGGTGTAAAAATAATTTTTGGTTTGTAATATTTTCGGAAGTTATTCAGGAAAAACGCCAAAATTTCGCTTTTTTAATTAATTAAAATTCTAATTAAAATTTCAAAAAAGGGCTCCGACGTACACATTCCCACCCTCCAAGGTATGTTTGTGGCAAATTCCGTAGCTCTAGGCCAGCGGTCTGCCTGTAGAGCGCCAACACATGGAAACACAGACACACACACATTCTCCTTTATTATCAGTAGAGATTGCCTGCACTTCGACATTGTTCCCACTAACGAATTCACCTGAGCTCAGCTGATAGACAGTAATTAATACTTCATTACTCGCATTATTTATATACAGGGTGTTCCACACTTATCGTGAACCAATAGCTAATTTCTAAACCATTAGAGATAGACATATAGTTCCACTTGGAAAAATGCTTTAAATAAAGGGAAGAATTATATTTTAAGTTTTTTGATGTACTAAATATATTTCTGAAAAAGTTACGAATTCTAATCTTTTATACGGTCCCCGGTTCTATCAGTCATATTTAGTAAAATATTCTTCACACACTAACATTTTAAACAAAAAAAGATCCTCTTTTCTGCGACTAAAACTGACCAAGTTTTTGAGCTTTGAATGTCGCTGACTTGGACAACTTTACACCTTTTCAATAGCCGCCTCGAAGGCGATCCAATAATCAATGTTCAACACTTGCTCGACGAGGCCGCTGATTGGTTTAAAATTATGAAATTCAAAGCTCCATATCTCGGTCAGTTTTAGTCGCAGAAGAGTGGGCCTTTTTTTCTTCTTTAAAATGTTAGTGTGTGAAGAATATTTTACTAAACATGATTGATAGAGCCGGGGGACCGTATTAAAAATTATAATTCGTAACTTTTTCAGAAATATATTTGGTGACTCAAAAAACATAAAATATAATTCTTCCCTACATTGGAAGCATTTTTCCAATTGCAACTATACGTCTATCTCTAATGGTTTAGAAATTAGCTATTGGGCGACGATAAGTGTGGACACCCTGTATAAAGTATAATCATTTGTGTATTCCCCGCAATATAGTAAATTTAGCATAAGAACATATTACCGTTGATAAAATTGGCCAAAGTAAGGAAGAATAGACGCACGTAGGATGGAAAATGAAGGGGAAAAAATATTATAGTAGTAAATTGATTTTACGAGTGAATACATTCACGGTTTATTGTATCTAGAATTGCTTATGCGCCCACAGACAAAATATACGTGCCTAGGACACAGCCAATTCCCTTTTTTTTCTTTTTTTCCCATCTTCTTTCTTTCTTTTTGAAATAGAGAGGGGTTCTATCTTTGGAAATAAATGACTATCACATCGTAGCTGAAAACACGCTGCGCTTTTAAGTCGTGCATTTTAAATTAACTCTTTGATTATGGGTACACAGCCGACGACTTCATTGTGGAAGGTTTTCAGAGAGGCAGGCGCGGCCCACCCCCTACCTTTGAGACCGACTTATCCTGCTCCGCCCACCTTGCGATGCCTGTCGTCGAATTCAAAGGGCTGACGCTTCTGCCTACCCCCTTAAATTAATCAAAACTACGTGGGGGTTGCAGAAGCTCTGAAAGGGAGTTCATGGAAATGCGCCCCTGGAATCGATGGGGCTCTATTCGAAGTAGATAAGGGGTTGCGAGTGCGGAGGGGAGGGGATGTTGTGATATGAATGGTGGGATGCTGAAAATGAAGTGGTTATTGCTCGAAAATTCTGGAGGCTTTAAAAATTCCCAGGAGCACGCTGCGAAAAGAAAAGAGTAGTTGAAATGCATGTGTATATTGATGTTTACTTTACGTGCGTAAAAACTTTATTTTCTGTTTGCCAAAATATTGAATTTTGTGGAGACAATATTAATACCTTATCAAACACCAGTCCACCCATGCGAACCAAATAAGTCGTTTTCTCTCTCTCTCTCTTTTTTTTTGCAACAAGTGTTGCAATCGAAGAAATCTAGAGGCCATTAGAGCTTGAAAATGAGTTTGTGATTTTTGGTGCAACTTGTACTGCAGCGGATGATCGATTAACAAACATAATCCGTTCGAAGACGATGTTCATTGCCCCATCATTTAATTTATTCATTCTGAAAACCCCAAAAATGAACGGAAAATTGAATTATTTCTTGACTCTTTTATTAATATATAATAACAATCATACGTAACGTTTGGATTCTGTGGTGAGAACAGTTCTTAACATTCCATTCCTTTTCGACCTCATAATATTAGTCTTTTTTTTTTAAAATAAGAGAAGAGAAAGAAAGAACTTTTCGAAGAGCGCTTACAAAAATTGGGAGAGCAGGAACCAACTATGTAGTACATTAAAAGGCTATTTATGCAGCTATCAGAATCTCATTCCAGAAAACCTTCATACATGCGTAAAAATTTCCGCTTTTTCGACGACAAAGTTAGTTTAAATTCCGATGCTGATGTTTGCTTCCAGCTTGCATCATGTTTACTCACGCGACAAAGGAGTAAAGATTAGTTAACTGTTGTTTACCGAAAAGTGAACGGCTTAATCTGTTCACAGCCCGTCACAAACGTCTTATCCAACGGTTGACTGTGCAAACACGTAACGATCGTTTACATTGCGAAATCGAAACCAATCACCGACACGCTTCACTCTCCGCTGCATTCCGATGCAGGTGACAATGGTTGACAAAATGCGCGTTCTGAAAGGGCCCTGCTGAGGGTAGGGAGCTTGGGAATTACGACATCGTTTTCACAATTGCCCCTGGAAGTATTTCACGGGCAACAGCGCCGTTTCCATGGAAACGCTGCAATGACTCAGCGTGCCCTTGTGTGTGTGTGACACATACCGAGGGTGACACAATAGCAACCAGCCTGCCGTCCTCGGGGGCGCCCCCCCGTTCTCTCTTTCAGGGGACCTTCAACCCTTATGTATGCGTAGATGCTGTGTATGTTTGTCTCGTATCTGTATTCAGAACAATTGTTCATGTGTGGATATGTTCTGGAATATTTGAATAAGACAATTACTTAGTTATGCAAAGCAGTGAAATAAGATATGTGTCCTAAAAGGAAAGAACAGGGAGTGTTTCTTATATCCTCCTATATAGCCTGCATCAAGTTACATAATATTATGAATTTGCAAAAACTTTTTAGTATAAAGTGAATTTTTTGTGAAGTGGCAAGCATCAAATAGCTAAAAGCTTTCGGTCTCTTCTTGTCTCTGAAATGTTGCTAGGACTCTTTAAGAAAATAATACTGGGTCAAAAATAAAGGTAATAGTATGATTGAGATGCTTTACCTCCTGGCATATGACTACTCGGCAATTGCTTTAACTACAGTTGCTTGGGAAAAATTTGTGCCAATGTAATGGAATTTGTTAAAAAGAGAGAGGGGTAGGAGTAGAATTAGATATTTTAGAAACATTATACTTCTATTTTAACGAATGATTAGAGTTGTTACCCAGCAGCTTTTAACTAAATTAACTAAAGGATTCATTATGTTTATTTATTCAGTTCTTAACCTTGAGACTGTTTTGAAGTTTAACTCATCACCAGATACCACAAGCAGAGCTCCCTTTACAAAATTTGGAACTGATTTGAATTTTCTTGACTCAGACTTGACTGTGAAAGTTTAAATACGAAAAGTGTTGTATTGTATTCTGCTGCAGCTTTGAACCTGCCTTATTGCTTTCTGTAAAACTGGAGTTTGTGAACCAGGATGTTATACTATTACTCTCTCACACATTTTAGAACAGTAACTAGTTTAGTCAGATTAACGTTCCGTTTTGAAGCTATACGAGGGTTACTTTGTGATGGACCTCTTGATTTTGAGATGACGACGACGGTACCTGAGCCGGGATGTCTTCTCCAAACTTTCTTACCGCACTAACGTGAGAATATACAAGTGCAACGAAAGCGCATGGAAAATAATGAGCTCGCACTTGAATATGCATTCGCCTTAACAACTGCATGATTGTTTGAATGATCATTATCAGCGTTAAACCAATTTAACTAAAACTTCTCTAACAAATTGTAATAACTTTTCACCTTTAATGCAATTCATCAAAATTCCATGTATGCGTAATTAACAAGCTGAAGTTTTATAAAGGAACTTAATGAAATTTTATATAATATGCAAGGGTTATTCGGAAATTAAACTCTGTTTACGCATGTGCGAGAAATATGCGGGGATAGCGACGTCATACCTGTACGCAGGTGTTTATTAATCACTGATGAGTGGAATTATAAGGCTGTATTGCAATTAACTCATCGTCTGTATCAATTGAAAATGACCACTCAAGTAGAAAATCCCGCCAAATGTGAAGTACGTGCAGCAATATGATTTTTGTGCGCGGAGATTTTTTTCAGCAACTTGAATTCATCTCGAACTGTGCGTGCCATCTGAAACAAATTTCGGAGCAGGGTAAGTGCTTCTTGTTTGTTTTTGATTAATGATCGGTGTTCGCCCGCACACCGCTTGACGCATTCCAGAAATTTTGTAAAGCTCCGTTGGGATGTTTTCATCAACCTCCCTCCTGTTGCCCAGATTTGGCACCAAGTGATTACCGTCTCTTTAGTCTCATGCAACAGCAGCTTGCCTCCTACTGCTTCGACGATCATCTCAGAAATGTTGTTGCAGTGTAGCTTCATTCCCTGGAGGCAATTTTTTTAGAAGAAGGAACCTCAAACCTTTCAAAACGTGAAAAGTTCCTCGCTTTGAATGGCGATTATGTTGAAAAGTAAGTTATGGTTGTAGCGTTTAAATGTTCATAATAAAAGATTTGTTATGCACGAGTGCCTGTCACTGATAGCCAAACGGAACTTATTTTCCGAATCGCCCTCGTATTTCATTTTGAAATATAATACTATATTTATGGATATTGCAAAAATATTTAAATATTATCTTTTACCAGCAGAAACATATAAAAAATTTATCGCCCGGTCCAGAAAGAAGAAAACGTATGTCGTCTTAATAAGCCTTATTACCATGAAACCCATTTGATGGAAGCTTGTTCAATTTATACCAGTTTAATTCTTTAGGTCTATCCTTTTCTTCGAAACACAATTAATTGTATCATAAGCTCCAGATTCTCAGCTTGTTATCTCGCTGATGATACTTTCTATCCTTTATACTCTGAAATGGTTAACTTTTTTTTATTGTTCGTCTACGTCTTTGTGTTATTTCTTTTCCATTTCTTTCACAAAATATAAGAGGTGGATTAAACAAGACCAGAAGAAAGACGTGCTCGTCGGTATGTTTGTGCTGCGGCTTTGTCGGTTTCTATTATTCTTATTGTTAAAGGGAGCTTTTAGGGGGAAGTTTTTTTCATCCCTTAGAAGAAGTCGAGATGAAGAAATAATAACAATTCTGTTTTAATTTGTCTAGGAACATCTCTTCTTCGTCCTTTTATATCCAGTTAATAAAACAAAGAAAGGCAAATAGATTTTGAATCACATAGTTTATTCAGCTGCGCAACGAAAACTCATTTTGCTTAAAATTAGCCTTCCGTATCTAAGTCCATAATTAGAGCATTGATTTTCTTAAGTAATTTAATCTTTGTATTTTCTCTTGAGGCCGCGGTGGCCTAGTAGTAAGGTCTTGGCTTCGAAGTCGAAAGGTAATGGGGAAACCCAACCAAGGAGGCAGAGAGCCAGAGGGAAACCCGATCCCAACCCGATCTGCCGCGTATGGGGCCTGTTGCACGCTAAATCATATGTAGTGGCCAAACTTCCTCCTACTGGTATGGTGCAGAAGTTCAAAATTACGAGGTCCGTATTGCTTCAAAACGAGGCGTTTTCACTGCTAAACTAAACTTATAATTTCTATTAAATATTCGTAGGGGCCGCGGTGGATTAGTGGTAAGGCCTCGGCTTTGAGGGCGGACGGTTCCAGGCTCGAAACCCGATTTCACTGAAGATCCGCCTGTATGGGGCCTGTTGCACGCTAAGCCATACGTATATATGCTAAACGCCCTCCCGCTGGTGTGGTGCAAAAAAATACCCACACTGGCCCGGCCTACCCAAAAAGGTTGTAAGGCCGGTAGAGGACCAGCGGGGAGACCTCCACTAGCATGTGGAGGACGGGATTTATTGGATAAAATAAAAAAAAAAATGATACAGGCATTGCCCGAACAGGGGCAGTAATTTTAAATACAAGAGAGCTGGGAGTGTAAACATGGTTCGACCCGCCTAGGTGGGGAGAAAATAGCTTGATTTACTGCTCGGGCAAACAAGGAACAGGAAAAATATATAAAAATAGATAAGTATTGAAAAAGAAACAAACAAATAAACACAGAAAACGCAGTAAAAATCAGATATATAAAAAAGTCAAATATTGAAACCCCATAGTATAAAAACAAAACATACACAAACAATATTACACATCAAACGACACACAAAACACAAATAAAAACTGTACCAAACATAGAATTAAAAATACATAAATTAATAATAATAATAATAATTACTTCTGAGATAGATAGGAATAAATTCCGTTAGTCAACGGTAATGCACGTCCCGCGTATAAAGGAATATCAAATTATCAGTGTGGTGCCGAAGTTTGGAGAGGGGAGTGCCTGCTCGGGTGCCGTCCTCGCCATCTGACCGTGGTTCAAAATTTCGAGATCCATCCCAAAATAGCCCTCGTGTTACTTCAAAACGGACGTTAATATAACTAAACTAAACTAACTTAAGTATTTGCTAAATTCAGTAACATCAATTGAATAAACGTGTGAAAAAGTATCTGCAAATTTTATGCTTCACTTTTCACGTACTCCACCTTTAGCGCATTTTTTGTTATGATTAGAGCTCCAGCTGGCTTAAGCAGATAAAAACATATTTCAATGATCATGTAAGAAATTGGCGGGGAGTGGAAGCAATCTTTTTTACGGTTTGACTTTTCCATCAACCGTTTTTGTTGCGGGCGGATAAATTTATTCGTTAACATAATTTCAGAGGCTGTCTATGATCCTAGATGAAGCAAACTCCTCAAAGGGACACCGCACTGCGCTTTTATCATCTTAGTAAAAAAGCAGTTCTAATAACCGAGGCGCCCTGCCTCGTTTCGTCGAATCATCTGGTTTAAATGCCACAGGCCGAACTGTTTATGACCGCGATGATGATGAAAAGGACAGCGAAAACATCGTCTGCAGAAGGGTTATGAGCGTTGCTTTATGATAACCCTCCGCCTTCTGGGGATGGAAACTGGTCAAGGTCATTGTTTTCTCCCTAGACACTTTCTGTTAGATTTTCAATTTGCTTATTTGCCTCGTTGATGTGTTCCAAGCAAACTTATCTTTTCAATTTTGCTTCATTCTTCCCGGAAGAGACTTAGTGACCGAAATAAAGTGTTCTTAAAACACGTTGACTGCCAAGCAAGCCCATTTCGAAGAAATACAACAATAACGAGTTGACTCGTGGTAGCAGTCAACGTTTTTAAAAAATTGGAGTTCTCCTCCTTGTTGATATATATGTGGGATTCCGTTCAATTAAACAAAATGCCCACGGGGGAGTTACCTTTAAGAGGTAAATAGATCGGAATTAAGTCTAGGGGATTTAATTAGGGTTTTAGTCATATTAAATTTAAAACAAAATATTATATGAAATAAACGCGGAGACTTCAAATTAAATACAAAACACTTACTTAAGGACTATAGGCAGAATTTACAGGGGGGAAATATGTAGAAAGAAAGATAACAAATAGTTGAACGATTTACATGAAGTTATACGTGAGCTAGATTAACATTGAGATAGACGTTAATGTGTTAAAAGTAATTACGGTATTAGAGAGATATAGCCAGAAGAAAAAGTTAGATGGGATATAGTTACCATAACATGATGATCGGGCGACTTAACTGCGCCGAAAGAGATTAAGCTTACATTCTGAGAGAAAAGGGATTACGAGAGAGAGTTGCGGGTTTGTCTGCTGCACGCTGCGTCCCTCGGAGCGTGCTCGCTGGTTTTGTGGGGAAAAGGAGGGCGCTGTTTATGACGTATTATGAGCAGGACTTTTGGCTCCATCTATCGCAAAAAAATTAATCTAGCTTTTACAATCTCATTTACGTGGCGATTAAATTATGCTTATTGGTAATATCCTACATATATGACATACATATTCCTCAGAACAAGAAATGCTTGCACTGCAGAGGTCACTGGGTAGAGAGATGAAATTACCAAAATTTACCCTATTTGATAGACTTGTTTGATCAGCACGTTTTGATTCGAAACCAAATGAGAGTCACTGAAAATGAGCTTCTTAATTTTGTGGTGTAATCGGATGACGAAGACGGCAGCTCAATCTCCAGGCTTCCACTGTGCGCTACCGTAAATACATTGGATTTAAGAGGGATCCAACATTCACTTCTTCAATTATTCGAAAAGTCAGTGGTATAAATGAGTATCAGTCCGCGATTAGAATGCCGATATTCTTCCATGAAGGCATAGGGGTCTGTAAGGAGGTAGAAAGATGTTATTAAGAAAATATGTTTATGCATATTATTCAGTACATATATAGGGTTAAAGTTTTCGGAGAGAGAAATTTTAGAAGAGAATCCTTACTTTTACCCGAAGAAAACTTTAACAATGCGATTTTGCTTTGTTACTGTTAGCTTCTTGGTCATACAACTAAATTTAAACAAACATAGCTCGTTGTGTCAGAAATACTCGATAGAAAATATTTTGTGTACTTGATTCAAAATTATCATGGCAATCAAGAAAATATGATTGACTTTTTTTGCAACTTGCATTTTTTTAAAAAAAATCTTGAAGTGACAATTTCAGTGATGTTAAGCAATTCCATTGTTTAAAAATTAATCTTACTACTGAGTTTTTTCACCTCGAACAAAAATTCGAAAAAAAAAAAAATCACCTTTTTCCCACTTTTTTTTTCCTCATACCTTAAAGAAAGGCCGATTTTCTCCCAAAGAAAGCTGGTCTTGATTATCATCCAATTTTCTTGCAAAGGGAAAAAGAAGGAAAAAAAAAAAGAATTGCTAATCCATCTCTTTCTTGTTTTCCAGGCTTCTTTTATGACGATAATTAGTAATTAAATATTCTCGGCCTGTGCGCTCGGATTCTTTTTCAATCCGATCTTCTTTAACGACCTCGTCTCTCTTCAAAATGCAAAATGGGAGAAAATGCCAATACTTATTACATTGTAGCAATTTGGGAAGCCGGGTCATTTCTCTCCCTCTCTCTTTTTTATTTTATTTTTTTTATTTTTTACGCTTGTCGCTCAGTTGATGTAACGTCATTTGTTATTGATGCGGAAACGTTTCTATGGTTGCTTTTGTTTCGAAAACCTTTCACTTTCTCTTTCATGTTTTATAAAAAGGAAAAAATCTTTTTTTTTTTTGCCTATGGCCCCCGGGCGGGGGCGCGTTTGTTTGGATCTGATTACATTTTAATCAAAGCTTTGCAAGAATTTCGTAGTACTAAGTTTTCTTTCATTTTAAAACAAGCAGTATGTGTATTGTTATTTTTTTGTACTTGAAACGCACACTGAAAAAAGTTTTAACTAGAATTAAATAATACTAATTGTGCAATTTTTCATCTTTTTACTCGTCTCATACCTCTTAAAAATGCATGAATACACGTATAAAATGGCGTTCGGGAAAGTGTGTAAAATTTTTTTTTATATATATAGATGATCTTGGTATTGAATCTGTGAATCAGGCAAGAAATGGTTTAAAGTAAAAAAGAGTTGAAAGAAAAAAATCAATAAGACCTTTGGGCGATAAAGTAAATCCATGTAAAGTTACTTTGGATGAGAAAAATCGTCATTGAACTGAAAGTAGTAATTTTTACCATGAGTTTAGCAACTAGCAACCACATACTGATGAAGTATCTGAAACTAAAATATCCTGAATTTAATGGAAAATAGTAGCATAAATATTAGTTAACTATAAAACGTTTAAATGAAACCTATCACATTATTTGCTGAAATAAGAATACCATCGAAAATATTCAGTTATTTCATTTAAATGTGATGATAATACAAAAAGATCTGATTATATGGATGAGCAAAGGTCAGTGTATTTTGTAATTTCCAACACAGCAAAGATATAGAGTTATACAGTTATTAAAGGACTACAAATCGATACTACTTTCGAGGAAATTAGAAAAAAAAAAGGGATTGAAATGAAAAAAGATTGCAGGATTTATAAAGTCAATCAAATGTAACTATTATAAACTAAAAAAATTATTGCCAGTCTTTCAGATGTATTTACCGCTTTTGTACGATTTGAAAACAATCTATGAACTGATACCCTACTTTATTTGATAGTTTATACAGAAAGTATGCATTGCAAAATAATGGGGCAATGCTTTAGTTGTCAGAAATTTGAGCACAGTAGTGATCTGTGCACCCCAAATGTGTAATCTAGGATAAGTTTCATGATTTTTCTACTCTATTTGATTACGCTAAGTCTGTTAAACCACTCAGAGAAGCCTATCTAGGGAATGGAGATAACAAGTGTCAGAATAACAAAAGAATGAGAATGGACTAGTTTATATCATGTATAATATTGATAACTTATAACATGCATTATTAAGCGCCAAAATGAAAAAATCGCATCTTCAACAATTAATTTTTAATTAATCAAACTTCACTGTAGTGTTGTGGGTGGACTCGTGAAGCTTTATAGCATAAAAACGTTTCTTGGCTGTACTGCGCCAAACATAAGGAATCGTACTCATATAATAGCCAAAACGATCTAAATATTTGTAAGTTCTAATGATCTTATAAAACTTTGTTGTGCATTCTATGCATGATATTTTATAAAATGAAGGCGATTATTTTAAAAAAATTGTGCATACATACTCTGACTCACTGTTAATGAATATCGCCCATTGCGCTCTTACTTTTGCTTTGAAACCTGCCTTAATTTCCCTTAAATAAAAAAATTAACATTCCTACTTTGTAACTGAATTTATTTTGGAACATGCTTTTTTTCCAACCTAATTTCTTTTCTAAAGCATTCCGTTATGAGAAATTACTCATTGAATGGAGGTGATCGGAAATAATTTTCTACAGATTTTCTTGCCATAACGATTCTTCACTTTTTAGAAATGCTTTACGTGTCGTAACGAATAACAAAAATTCATATAAATTCTCTTTCGAGGCGAAAAAAAAGTGCTTTTCCGACATCTACTACGTTTCTTGTGTGGATTCTCGTACGAGGTTCTGGTTTTCCTTAACGCGAGTGTTTGCTGTAAGAACTTGAGATATGTTTACCTTTAATCCCACGCATGCTTGAGGGAAAAACGAACAACAAAAAGTCTTTCCTTCGTTTTTTCTTATCTTTCTTCTTTCTGTATACCACCGGTAACAGAATATGTTGTACAAGCTTTGTTGTGTTTGCACCTCTCTTGTGGGTGACATTTCTCTTTCCATTTGCTTCAACTTCTTGTCGGGATATCAGTTTCTGTGTCGTAATTGACTTTGTAAAAGCAGCCTTTTCTCAAAGGAATTCGAATAATTGAAACTAAATAGAAAAGACGTATTACATTTTCAGGGACTTATTTGAATAACAGTATTTGATTAAATGAAACCGAAATTTGCAATAAAAAGTTTAGAATGCTAAAATAAAATTCATTTTTTATAAATTTATTCCATATTCACACAGTACTTATTCATTAGCGTAATTTTATTTTTCATATCTCGATAAATTTGTTTTTAGCACATAATCGTGAAATTTTTGTTGGAATACCTATTTTGAAATTCTTTCAAATTTTTATAATCATTTGGCATGTGCTGCCGTTCTAGTGTACTATTGTCTGTCAACCGACACTGTTTTTATAGACTTTCCTAAAAATTTCTAGAAGAATCTCGGAGCTAACATATATTAGTCCGAATTTCACAGTCTTTTTCCTTTTATTTTTGCTTTAATTCTAAATTTAAAAAAGTAGTGAAGAGCAAATACACAGCTTTAACCGCTTAACTTAAAAGCCCGAGCATACTCGTGCATCGAATTATCACATTTTTAAACTTAAAACTAAAATTTAAACATTAATTGGCTTTATAATTTTACACAAAAATTACGTAGAATCTATAAACTTCTCAAGTATTATATGTCTTCTGAGATGAATGAAAACGACAGTTCCTTTCCAAAACAGAAGGTTTCATCTTATTTGTTAGAAAAAAAATAATTCAATTAAGAGGTTAATAAGTAATGCAAACGTCGTTACTCATTGCTGCGATCTTTTAAGTAAGTGGTTTCTGAATTTTTGACTCAAATTTTATTCTCATTAAAAGTCTTATAAGCTAAAAATCTTATTCCCAAAAATGTATATTTTCCTGATGAAGAAAGAATACGCAAACTGTTCCCAATTTTTTACGACAAACAAATTCTACTGTTCAACATCTTCACAATTCTTACCTTAAGAAATTGTGTTTATATACCCTAAATGAATGACTAGAAATATATTTCAACTGTAAATTAAATTGTTTTGTGGCTTCTTTTCAATCGAAGAAGACTATGAAATTATAGGTTTGTTGGTGTCGATTATGGTTACGTAAACAGTCCAATTGGTGCAACAATTATTTATTTATGTTTAAGTTACACACGGACAAGTTTACACACATAATTTCAAAATGTAACAATCATAAAAAGAGGAGATGCATCGCGTTCAGTCGCATAGCCTCTACTTTCAATTCACAGCTTCAGAGGGCGCTGCCTGTGCTACCAGATACGGTCAGTTACAGTTAATGTCACATGAGCGACTACAGATCTTCATAATAGACTCCTAATCCCATCACGGCCTTCTATCCGACTTGTCCTTTAGTGTCCCTGACATCGAGATAAGTTGTGTATTTATCTATGTATCTTTCTTTCAGAATTAAATATTAATTGGATAATTATATGTTTTAATAATTATAATTTCAAAACTAATAGTTATTCTAGTAGAATGTGTATGATCACTCATAATTATAATTAACTTTTAGTTACCTTTTTATATGCAAATAGAGGTGGAAATCGAGCGCAAACTGGATTTTAGCATATCAGTGGCATTGAGATCGTGGCAGTGGTGGGGTATAGATGCTCCCGGTGCCATTCTTAAAGCGGGACATTCATGATCAGCCCGTTCTATTCCATTTGGCGCACATCGCTCCAAAAACCTTCATCAATTCAAAAATCCAACGAGAATTGGCGAAGACCGGGAAAAAAGTTTGGAAATCCAATGTTGTTCGTTTTCAGTTCGGCGTATTGGGCTATAAAGTGGAACACGATCCTTCGGGAGGGAAGATGCTCTCTCACAAAAGCGAAAACCACCCGTGGGGAGGAGGAGTGGGGATGGGAGTCAGTCTGAGGAAATCGGTGCTGGGGGCCATTTAGAAAGCGGGAGGAGTAGGAGGCGCAGTAGCCTAGGGAATCGGGTTGCCCGTAGGTGATGGGTTTGCGGTTGGCGCTGTTCGACTCGTGAATGACCGACCTAAATGGATATAATGAAAATTGGCAAATGGACTGGCTCCTTGCTCCAAATGGAATGGGGCGCCCCTCTCGTGAATGTCCAGCTTAGAGTCATGGTGGCAGAACGCTAGTGCGTGTGTGTTAGTTTTTAAACACAAATATGATGAAGGGTAGAAAAAAATACCATTCCCGGGCGCCATTTGCACTTCCTAAGCCACTGATGACAATTGGGGCGGAAAAAATGGCATTATGTCCAGTACCACTAACTCTCGCTACGCCACTAGTGCACTTGTCAGTGAAGTAGGAGTGCCCGAATCTTACAGATACTTGTTTGCTTGGAAGTTTTATTTTATAAATATTTCCAAGAAGTAAGGGGAGTTGGGGTAGATTGATAAGCGGGAACATTGATACAATTCTTAAAGTTTAATTATTGGAATAGATCAAGATGTTCATATCCCCTCATATATATGCCACTGTAACCCTTAGCACACAGTAAATGTTTCGGCCATGTTAAATCAAAAGTTGATTTATAAATGAATCAAACAGCTAATCTTCTAGTCGAATTAGATTTTACTCTAAGTACGTGTTGTGTGATTTCTTTCGCTAATTACGTTTTCCTGACATTGAATATACTCCAAAGTTAGGAAAAAACATTTATTTTCTGAACTATATTAAGTTTGGAGGTTCTTTAGCGTTGATTTTGTGTGACAACTTGTTTTAAGTAAAAAAAGTCTCTTGGGGTAGATTGATACAGTTGACTCCGGGGTAGATTGATACGCATCTTCTGTGTGTATCAGTGCGCCTGAACAGCAACTACTTGCAAAATCGTCTTCATAAATGGAAAAAACTTAAAAATGAACTATCTGAAGGAAACACGCATTTAAGCATTTGTTTAAAGTATGAAAATAGTTTGAACTTCATTGCAAAAATAAAAAGAATTGTTGCAAATTAAGTTTAAAATATTTTTTGTGAATTTTTTTAAAATTGAAGAGAAAAATTGTGCGAAAATTTAAATAATATCATCAAAAATATAATTTTTTGCGATTTTAGACGGTGTGAAAATTATTTTTGTGCTAATTTTTTTTCGTAAGTCATCAAGGAAGAACGCGAAAATTTCCCTTAATTTTTAATTCATTAAAATTTCAAAAAACGTCTTCGAGGTACACATTCTCTTCCTCCAAAGTATATTTACACACACATACACACATTCTCCTGTATTATTTGTAGAGATAAATTATTTTCTGGGGCATTTATGTTTCAATTTTCCAGTATCATTAAAAAATTTTAAAATTTTATTAAAATAAAAGTTTGTTTCTTTGTTAAACTTTTAAAACTTGATTTGGAATATAGAGCTTATTGATAAAACTAATTCTGTTTTGATCCCAGACATATTAACCAGCATTATTTTCGATATTTCCGTGTGTATCAATGTACCCGTTGTATGGAGTAAATTGATACAAATCCATTTTTAGGAAAAAAATGTGATATATATTTTATTATCTCATTTATGACCAAAACTCGACTTAAATCCTATGTTAGATTAACAAATGCATCAATATAGCGTATTAGTTCTAATTATTTCCGTTTCTAAAATGATTTTTTAGCTTTCCAAAAAAAAGTGTATCAATGTCCCCGCGTTCCCCCTACCTGTAAAAATTGCCTGCTTCCAACTATTTGAAAAATACTTTCAGGTAGGCAAGTTTGGTTTGGAAAATTCAAAAACTGCTGATTTAATATTGCTATTAATTACTGCAATAATTGTACTCAAAATTATTATCATTAAAATAATGTAATTGGTATATTTAAAAATTACACTATTATAACTTAAACAAGGTTTAGAGGTATTCCATATTTATGCATGTATCAACTAAAGGACCTGCCGACTAAATGTCACGAACCCTTTGAAATTAATAAATATTGTATAGTTCAAGTTAATTATTATTCCTCAGATTCTGTTGAAATTTAGATTCATTTTGCAGAGACAGATAATTTCTATTTCTTTTTCCAGGAATGGTCAGTTTATACTTCTTGAAAACCGATTGTAAAAAAAAAAATTATGAGTAGCAAAAATCACGACGGGCGGGTTTAATATTACGACGAGAAGTCCAAAATTGATCTTCGCATTTGCTGCTGTAGATTTACTCTTCCAAACAGGCGCTCTAAACACCTGCGAAATGTCCATCCAGTCGGAAAGATAACGTTTTCTGATGCTTCCATCGAACATATAAAGCCCTCTCCAAGATCCCGGAATGTATCGTTTTCGTTTATGGACATCACATTCAATTGCTCCATCCCCTCCTCCTTCTCTCTTTTTACTGCAGATGTGAATGATACTCGCATGCAATTGAAGAGCAAAGAAAAATAGAAATATATCTATATATATAGTATTTCTCGTTTGTAGTTTGGATGCAGGAAAAATCGCTTGGGACACGTTGTCATGGAAACACCGTCTCTTATTTTCTGACATGGATTTGGAGAGGTCTTTTTTTTTTTTTACTTCTCGTTTTCTTTTGTGCTCTGAATCAGGATTTAAAATTTGGAGCCATTTAGAGTTTCGTTGTTCGATTCCCTCGTGAATTTTCTTCTTTACTCCAATTTCTGTGCAAAAAAGCTGAAAAAGAAAATGCCAAGCATTTTCGTTTGTGAAGATTTTTTTCTCCCTCTTTCTTTCGCTTTTCCGTTTTTCCCCCCTCTACTCGTTCTTTTTCTTTTTGCAGTTTTAATTATACGGTGATTAGAAGAACTAAAGTTCTCGTCGCTGAATCTAATTTTATTGCTCGTAAATCATCGAAGTTTTTTTACTTTCTTTTTTGCTATCGTATTTTATCGACTTGAGACTTTGATGAATGTACTGTGTTTTCTTTCATATATAATATATATTTTTTTTCTCGCAAGCTTAACTGCTTTCCTTTTTACAAAAAAAATTTATTTTACACCGTGAAAATTTTTAGAAAAACTATTTTTACTTTCAAGTTCCTCCGATTTTTTTTATTTTTATTATTATTATTTCATCGTTGAAATAATTACTGTTTTTCATATAGAGGCTTATTTTCTCTAATTTTTTCCAAAAAATGCAGTAAATTAATTAGTGAAGTAGGATGACACTATCAATAACATGGTGATCAATTTTTTTCCTTATTGAGAAAACTACTACCCTAGAGCATCAACTTTAATTTAATGCTATTTTTTATTTATTAAACTTTTTAATATTTTTGAAATATCAGTGTATGCTTTCTAGATCAACAATCAATCTACATGAAACTACTATTGAAGTTAAACTTCAAATGAAAAAAAAAAAGCTTTATCCTGATCTTTTTTTTCCCGTTAAATATATTAGAGCTTAAAATTGTGAATGTTTTTCGAAATTTTCTTATTCTATTACTTCAATTTTTATGTCAATAAAATATAATTTTGTAGTAAATACAAACAATCGTATATTTATTTTAATTAGAATTTAATGCTTTTGTGGAAAAATCAGCATTATTTCACAAAAATACATTACTAAAATTATGATGAAAAATTTACACTGATTGAAACTTAAACGTCTGTGAAATTTTACCAAATTAACTGCATTTGTCTGTATCATAGACTTAGGAAATAGCTCATTGATGGTCAGGAAACTTTTACAAAAAAGGTAGAAAGAAACTTGCTTGCTTATTCGTATTAACAAAACCTTGTTATTTAGCTGATTTTGAAATTTCACTGGCTCTCTTTGATATATGTTTATTTGAACGCACGACATGGATAGAACCACCTTCATAACGATGCCTATTACCTAATTTCGGTTTTATCCGTAATTAAGTGATCAATGCTAATTTAGGCCACAATCTGTCTTGTAAGCTGACCATAATTTCATATATTGCCGAAGGAAACCCAACGTGTCAGATACAACGGTACTTCTCACCAATTAGAGAAAATATGGAGTAGATTTTTCGTCGGAGGTAGATGGTATTCTAATATCTGCTACATCTGCTGCAGCCTCAGTGATGATTATTTGTTGGAAGCATCGTGCTTGAAATTTTCAAGTGTCAACTCTTATTAGTAACAATATCTATTTAAGATGGAGGCACTGATTCAGACGCTTCGAAGAAACGAAAGTTAAAGTTATGAATAGTGACTGTCCTGCACGTAATTCAGAGGCAAACTATTTTAAAATGTACCCTACTCTAAATTCGATTTTTTGCAAATAACCATACTCTACCAGGGTAGACTGTCATGGCGGTGAATAAGCATGTCTATGGAATAAATTCATGTTCAAATGACACATGTCCAATGCGACGTACCAATTTAATTTTTGAACTCATTACGCATCTTGAAGGAGGAAACGAAAGTTCTGCCATAGCACAGCATAAGGAACGTGCAATTAGATGTTAGATGACATGCAGAGTTACATTTTATGATGTGACAGCGAGGATACATGAGTTGGGCCCATTGCCCTTTCGAATAAAGGACTGAAATCCCTGCTGTCTCTCCGTCCTCAAACACTGTTTTTGATTTAACTTCGGCGCAACTGGTGATCGCGTTATAGTAATCAGATTGTTTGATTGCTTCAAAATCTGCAGTTGGAGGGCCGCGGTGGCCTAGTGATAAGGTCTTGACTTCGGTCGGTGGCCTAGTGGTAAGGTCTTGACTTCGGTGGCGGAAAGTTCCTGATTCAAAACCCGATTCCTTTGAATATCCGCCGTCTATGGGGCCTGTCGCACGTTCAATCGTTCGTAGGGGTCCAAACATCCTCTCGCTGGTGTGGTGCGGAAGTTTGAAGCGGGGTTGCCAGCTGAGGTGTCGTTCTTGTCATCTAATAGAGGTTCTAAATTACAAGGTCCGTCCCAAAGTAACCCTCGTATTATTTCAAAACGGGACGTTAACATAACTAAGTTACACTAACTAAAACTGAAATTGCAGTTGGATATCTTTTCTAAACTTTGGGCTTGTTTTCGGAGTTTTATGCCTATGATATTCGGTTTTTAGTTTATTTTTTTTATCTGCAGAAACTCCTCCCCATACCCTTTCAAAGTGAAATTACCCGGGGCGTCTATACATTAATTTCCGGTCTCCTTTTTTTCTCGGAACCCTTTTCCCATTCTTCTTCTTCCGGAAAAGTGCCGTCACTTCCCACAGCGAGTCCATTCATCTTCGACGTGTGGAAGAGACGCGTTTAATCTCTGAGAGTGTACTGTCCGAAAAAATGAAACGTTGGGCCTCAGGGTCTTTATCGCCTCTACGAAAAGATTCCCACCTGTCAAACGCAGACCGTTTCGAATTCTTTTATCGAAAACCCTCTTTTTTTTTGTTTTTTGATTTGGGCAGAGAATGGAAGATATATTTTTCGAAAATGAAAAGAACCACCAGCAGTAGATGAATTGTTACCTTGCTATCTTCGAAATTATTTATAGGTCTCTATTTGCATACTTTCTTCTTGTGTGGTGAAGGAATGCTCTTATTGAAAAGAATCAGATTGGCGTGTGTGTGATTGTCTGATAATATTCAGGTAGTCGCACACGCCACATCAGAATTTGCTACCCTTGGGTAGTTTTAAATTGAATTGCTGAACTTTTGCACTGCAGGAATCAGAGTTTATGACTATCTTTGTCTGGGCGCCAGATTTGTAAGCGTTATTATTACTGAATTGTTGCTGGTTTTTAAATAATAGCTAGTAATATTTTAAAAGTTTTGCTGATTTATTTTTGTAAAATAGCAAAGTGATAGATTCTTTCTTTTACACTCGCAGCTTGGTCGCTATTTAAAAATTAATTTATTAGCGGTGCTCGCTAATTTGGAAGGAACGAGGCAGAAAGTAGTTGTTATAAAGATGGGCAAAATAAGTATTCACTCATCTTTCAAAAAGAGAATTAATATAAGAAGTCAGTCAATCTTTCTAAAGTTGCATTTCCTTTTTTCTATCCTAAATTTTTAGCTGCATTTTTTAAACTTTGTTTTATTTATTTTTTGTGAATAAATCTGTTCAATTAATTACATAGATCTGTAAAAAATAGAGAGTGTGTTTAAGCCATTAATTCCCTTTATTATTATTGAAAAAAAATCTCAACCTTTCTTTTAATTCGAGATTAACTTTCACCTTATCCTCAAGCCAGATGCGTCCAGTGTTATTATAAAAATATATTGTCAGTTGCTTGGAAATTCTTTTAATACTATTCATTCTTTAACAAAATTAAGGAAAAACTTTCACAATTATATTATGTCGATGCCAGCCCTCATCATGCCGAATATTTTATTCTCACATCCTTTTCTTTGAAGTGCTCTTCAACCACAAACCCCAAATTATTTCTCTGTTGTTACTCACACACCGTATTTAGGTCCAATTAATTACGTCCACAATTACCATTCATCCGTCTTCGGCGACATTTCTTGGCGATGAATTCAAAGGAGGCCAACAGCGTAAGCGAGGCACGTTCCCTTTCACTTGCATTTTATCTGATCGCCAAGATGTGCCCATCACACTTCGTTCAGGTTACGTATTGCTATAATATCATCAAAAATATAATTTTTGCGATTTTAGACAGTGTGAAAATGTATGTGCTAATTTTTTTCGTAAGTCATCAAGGAAGAACGAAAATTTCCTTAATTTTTAATTCATTAAAATTTCAAAAAACTCTTGAGGTACATTCTCTTCCTCCAAAGTATATTTACACAATACACAATTCTCTGTATTTTGTAGAGATAATTATTTCTGGGGCATTTATGTTCAATTTTCCAGTATCATTAAAAATTTTAAAATTTTATTAAAATAAAAGTTTGTTTCTTTGTTAAACTTTTAAAACTTGATTTGGAATATAGACAGTTTGATAAATAATTCTTTTTGATCCCAGACATATTAACCAGCATTATTTTCGATATTTCCGTGTGTATTAATGTACTACGTTGTATGGAGTAAATTGATACAAATCCATTTTAGGAAAAAATGTATATATATTTTATTATCTCATTTATGACCAAAATCGACTTAAATCCTATGTTAGATTAACAAATGCATCAATATACGTATTAGTTCTAATTATTTCCTTCTAAAATGATTTTTTAGCTTTCCAAAAAAAGTGTATCAGTCCCCGGTTCCCCCCCTACCTGAAAAATTGCCTGCTTCCAACTATTTGAAAAAAAATACTTTCAGTGCAAGATTTGGTTGGAAAGAATTCAAAAACTGCTGATTTAATATTTAGCTATTAATCTGCAATAATTGTACTCAAAAATTTTATCATTAAATAATGTGGTATATTTAAAAATTACACTATTATAACTAAACAAGGTTTAAGAGTGTATCATTTTATGCATGTTCAACTAAAGGCTGCCACTAAATGTCACGAACCTTTTGAAATTAATAAATATTGTATAGTTCAAGTTAATTATTATTCCTCAGATTCTTGAAATTTAGATTCATTTTGCAGAGACAGATAATTTCTTATTTCTTTTTCCAGGAATGTCAGTTTATACTTCTTGAAAACCATTGTAAAAAAAATTATGAGTAGCAAAAATCAACGAGGCGGGTTTAATATTACGACGAGAAGTCAAAGTAGATCTTCGCATTTGCTGCTGTGAGTTACTCTTCCAAACAGGCGCTCTAAACACGAAATGTCCATCCAGTCGGAAAGATAACGTTTTCTGATGCTTAATCGAACATATAAAGCCCTCTCAAGTCGGAATGTATCGTTTTCGTTTATGGACATCCACACATTCATTCTCCATCCCCTCCTCCCTTCTCTCTTTTACTGCAGATGTGAATGATACTCGCAGCAATTGAAGACAAAGAAAAAAATAGAAATATATCTATATATAGTATTTCTCGTTTGTAGTTTTGGATGCAGGAAAAATCGCTTGGGACACGTTGTCATGGAAACACCGTCTCTTATTCTGACATGGATTTGGAGGTCTTTTTTTTTTTACTTCTCGTTTTTCTTTTGTGCTCTCTGAATCAGGATTTGAATGGAGCCATTTAGAGTTTCGTTGTTCGATTCCCTCGTGAATTTTCTTCTTTACTCAATTTCTGTGCAAAAAAGCTGAAAAGAAAAAGCGTTTTCGTTTTGAAGATTTTTTCCCCCTCCTCCTTTCGCTTTCTTTTTTTTTTTTTTTTTTTCCTCACTCGTTCTTTTCTTTTTGCAGTTTTAATTGGATGATTAGAAGAACTAAAGTTCTCTCGCTGAATCTAATTTTGATGCTCGAAATCATCGAAGTTTTTTACTTTTTGCTTCGTATTTTATCGAACTTGAGACTTTGATGAATGTACTGTGTTTTTCTTTCATATATATATATTTTTTCTCGCAAACAACTGCTTTCCTTTTACAAAAAAATTTATTTTACACCTTGAAAATTTTAGAAAAACTATTTTACTTTCAAGTTCTCATTTTTTTATTTTTTATTATTATTATTTCATCGTTGAAAAATTACTGTTTTTCATATAAGACTATTTTCTCTAATTTTTCCAAAATTACGTAAATTAATTAAAGTGGGATGACTACACAACATGGTGATCAATTTTTTCCTTTTGAAAATACTACCCTAGAGCATCAACTTTAATTATATATCTTTTTTATTTATTAAACTTTTAATATTTTTTGAAATATCAGTGTATGCTTTCTAGATCAACAATCAATCTACATGAAACTACTATTGAAGTTAAACTTCAAATGAAAAAAAAAGCTTTATCCTGATCTTTTTTTCCCGTTAATTATATAGACTTAAAATTGTGAATGTTTTTCGAAATTTTCTTATTCATTACTTCAATTTTATGTCAATAAAATATAATTTTGTAGTAATACAATCGTATATTTATTTTAATTAGAATTTAATGCTTTGTGGAAAAATCAATTTTTCACAAAAATACATTACTAAAATTATGATGAAAAATTTACACTGATTGAAACTTAAACGTCTGTGAGAATTTTACCAAATTAACTGCATTTGTCTATGCTATAGACTTAGAAATAGCTCATTGATGGTCAAGCTTTACAAAAAAGTAGAAAGAAACTTGTTGCTTATTCTATTAACAAAACCTTGTTATTTAGCTGATTTTGAAATTTCACTGGCTCTCTTTGATATATGTTTATTTGAACGCACGACATGTGATAGAATACCTTCATAACGAGTCCTATTACTAATTTCGGTTTTATCCAGTATTAAGTGATCAATACTAGACCACAATCTGTCTTGTAAGCTGACCATAATTTCATATATTGCCGAAGAGCCAACGTTTGATACAACGGTACTTCTCACCAATTAGAAAATATGGAGTAGATTTTTCCGTCGGGTAGATGGTGATACTAATATCTGCTACATCGCTGCAGCCTCAGTGATGATTATTTGTTGGAAACATCGTGCTTGAAATTTTCAAGTGTCAACTCTTATTAGTAACAATATCTATTTAAGATGGAGCACTGATTCAGACGTCGAAGAAACGAAAGTTAATGAATAGTGACTGTCCTGCACGTAATTCAGAGGCAATATTTTAAAATGTACCCTACTCTAAATTCGATTTTGCAAATAACCATACTCTACCAGGGAGCTGTCATAGCGGTGAATAAGCATGTCTATGGAATAAATTCATGTTCAAATGACACATGTCCAATGCAGTACTAATTTAATTTTGAACTCATTACGCATCTTGGAGAGAAACGAAAGTTCTGCCATAGCAGCATAAGGAATCGTACAATTAGATGTTAGATGACATGCAGAGTTACATTTTATGATGTGACAGCGAGGAACATGGGTTGGGCCTGCCTTTCGACAAGGACTGAAATCCCCTTGTCTCTCCGTCCTCATGTTTTGATTTAACTTCAGCGCAACTGGTGATCGCGTTATAGTAATCATGTTTGATTGCTTCAAAATCTGCAGTTGGAGCGCAGTGCCTAGTGAAGGTCTTGGACTTCGGGGTGTGGCCTGTGTAGTCTGGAGCTTCGTGGCGGAAAGTTCCTGATTCAAAACCCGTCTTTGAATATCCCCGTCTATGAGGCCTGTCACGTTCAATCGTTCGTAGGGTTCCAAACATCCCTCTCCTTGGTGTGGTGCGGAAGTTTGAGCAGTGGTTGCCAGCTGAGTGTCGTTCTTGTCATCTAAAGAGGTTCTAAATTACAAGGTCCGTCCCCAAAGCCCTCGTATTATTTCAAAACAGGACGTTAACACAAGTTACACTAACTCAAACTGAAATTGCAGTTGGATATCTTTTCTACTTTGGAGGCTTGTGAGGAACATCGGTTTTTTAGTTTATTTTTTTATCTGCAGAAACTCCCTCCCTTTCAAGAGTAAAATTACCCAGGGGCGTCTATACATTAATTTCCGGTCTCTTTTTCTTGGAACTTTTCCCATTCTTCTTCTTGGAAAAGTGCCCGTCACTTCCCAGCGAGTCCATTCATCTTCGACGTGTGGAAGGGCGCGTTTAATCTCTGAGATGTACTGTCCGAAAAAATGAAACGTTGGGCTCAGGGTCTATCGCCTCTACGAAAAGATTCCCTGTAAAACCAGATTTCCAATTTTTTATCGAAACCCTCTTTTTTTGTTTTTTGGGAGAAGATGGAAGTATATTTTTCGAAAGGAAAAGAACACAACATAGCAGTAGATGAATTGTTACCTTGCTATCTTCAGTATTTATAGGTCTCTATTTTGCATACTTTCTTCTTGTGTGGTGAAGGTCTCTTATTAAGAAAGAATCAGATTGGCGGTATGCTGATTAATAATATTCAGGTAGTCGCACACCACATCAGAATTGCTATGGGTATTTTAATTAGTACTGAACTTTACTGCAGGAATCGAGTTTAGCTATCTTTGCCAGATTTGTACGTTATTATTACTAGATTGTTGCTGGTTTTAAATAATACTGTATTTAAAAGTTTTGCTTTATTTTTTGTAAAATACATTGATAGATTCTTTCTTTTACACTCTGCAACGCTATTTAAAATTAATTTATTAGTATCGCTAATTTAGAGAAGGCAGAAGTAGTGTTATAAAGATGGGAAAATAAGTATTCACTCATCTTTCAAAAGAGAATCAAAGAGTCAGTCAATCTTTCTAAAGTTCATTTCCTTTTTTCTATCCTAAATTTTTAGCTGCATTTTTAAACTTTGTTTTATTTATTTTTGTGAATAAATCTGTTCAATTAATTACATAGATCTGTAAATAGAGAGTGTTTAAGCCATTAATTCCCTTTATTATTATTGAAAAAATCTCAACCTTTTCTTTTAATTAGATTAACTTTCACCTTATCCTCAAGCCAGATGCGTCCAGTGTTATTATAAAATATATTGTCAGTTGCTTGGAATTCTTTTAATACTTTCTTTAACAAATTAAGGAAAACTTTCACAATTATATTGTATCGATGCCAGCCCTCATCATTATTTTATTCTCAATCTTTTCTTTGAAGTGCTCTTCAACAAACTAATTTCTTTTCTCCACAGATTTGTATTTAAGTGTACATTCCATTTACCATTCATCCGTTTCGGCGACATTTCCGATGAATTCAAGGAGGCCAACAGCGTAAGCAGAGGCGTTCCTCTTGCATTTTATTCTTCCAAGAATGTAGCCCAGACGATTAGACAGCAGTATAAGTTTGAAAAAATCACTCCAGCTGTAGTGGCAGGAGGCTACTGATGGTTATCGGACATCTCCCGAATCGTGATTTTCTCCGATATTTGCCTATTTCTTCCCACGGCAACTGCGTGTGCTCGTAGAGATGTTCCATAGTGCCGGCTGCTTGGTTAGTGGATATTACTGAGATAAGTCATTGGCCAGTAGAGGAAAATTTCCATAGCAGCAAAACAATTTTTTTTAAGGTTTGTGCTCGTGGATTCTAAGAAAATACATAAAGTAATACCTTTTCTTGTATGTCTTTTTTTATATACAGTAGACTTCTAACTATCCACATAATGTGGCGAGACAGTAGGCCAGAACAGAATTCAGGTTCTAAATAATCAATTTCATTCCATCCGTAAATTAAAACAGTCTTTTCTTACCAAAACCCGCTGTTCATTGTTTCCTGGCCTCTGTGGTCAGGACTCTCATAATCACTATATATTGTACGTTTTAAAATTCATTTGAAAAAAAGGACCAGAATTTTTAAAAAATTATATTTTAAGATGGTTTATAACGTCTAACTTGACTGCAGGAAACATAAAATCATGACACTGGTAAAATACATACTTTTTTTAAAAGAAACGTAACACAACAAATTTAAATCTTTAAAAATAAACTTATTTAAACGTTAAAGTGATTACACTGTATGAAAAAGTAGGCCAAGATGAAAGAGATCAAAACTGCGTTTTTAGTTTATAAAATGCCTCATACTCTCAAAATAAACTATTTTTCATTTTTTACGGATAATCATTTTTAAGTATTGCGGATAGTCGAGGGTCCGTTGTACTTGTTTCGCCGCTTTCATATAGACTCATTGGTTAATCCCCTTATAAACTCGCAGAGCTGGAAGCGAGGTAACCTTCTTGGAAGGATGGCGCTTTAGGCACGAAAATCCTATAACATCATGCCCTCAGTTGATCTCCGTCCCATAACTGGATTAGACCCACCCTGCCACCTCAAAAGGTTTCCTCTCCTCAGCGCAAATTATTGCAGTTTGGCGGAATTCTTCACTATCGCACGGTGTATTCTCAGTGTCTTTGGCATGTGAACCAGCAGACTTCGAAAAGAATGGATGAAAGAGTCGCCAATAACCCGTCTCCAGACAAAATTCGGATGATTGTCAAATTCTATAAGCGAAACAGAGATTTCTTCCGGCCTCCAGCTCACTTTCCAGATCAACCAACAAGCTCAAATTACAGACTCCCTCCCCATTCAAAAAGAAAAAAGTAAAACAACATCTAAAAAAGAAATACCTATGCAGATGATAGTAAAATTAAAATCCTCTGCTGTACATAGTAGTAATTCTCTTTTTTTTTTGTTTTGTTTTGTATTCCCTCTTAAATAAAATTCCGTGTCTTGCCTATCAAACCAGTAGAATTACAAAGCAATCAAATCATTTGGATAAAGGAAAAATGGGCATTCATTTTTGTGCAGTATTCATCAATCAAAATCCTTTTTAGATGTAGTTGTTTGGCAAAACTTCCTGGAAAAAAATCTGATTCTATATTTCTTTAAATTTATTATTGCATTGTAAATAGCCTTTTGATTCAAGAGTTAGGTTGTCAATTTTTCAAAGCAAAAAAATATATCCAGCTTCCCATAAGGATGGCATTAATCAATTAGTCATCGTGCATCCTGAATCATTCCTATAATCACGATGCCTTGTCTTTGATAACCCATTTCATTTGTGATGGAGAATAGCATCTCAAACCCAGCAACCTTCTTCCTGATATTGAAAATCTATAACAGGCTGTTAAACTACACAAATATGGAATTAAGCTTACAATAACATTGCAGTATACGTGCAGTTTATTGCTCTTCATCTATACCACGGGCGGGGTGTTTTTTGTCTTTTCAGGGCCGTTCAGAGTGTTAAGCCTAAGCGACAAGGGGGGGAGGTTTGTGGTTGTATATTTTTTGCTGACAAGGGGGGAGGGGAGTATGGTGATGCTAAGAACATAGATCCTTTATTTCGAAAAGTCTTTTGTAACTCACAATATTTACATTTAAAATTAAATTTGAAAAAAATTAAGTAAATTTAGCAAAGAGAAAAATAAACTTATTTTTGTAAAGCAAACAATTGTGGAAAAATTAAAACTACATTTTTTTTTCATTTTCTAAGCCTCGTTAGAGTTTTTTATTTAGATAAAGTCCTAAATTTTTTAAAATTGATTATTACTGTTACTTGTAAAAGAAAAGAACTGGTTGCAGTTTGCTTACGTAATTATAAGAGGTTTGCGATTTGCTTATTTTGTGATAGGGAAGGGGGGGTCAAAAATCAAAAACATGTTACGTAATATTTGAACGGCCCTCATCTAAAAGACACAAATATATAAAATTAATAAATTGTTCAGAAGACTCATACGAACTTTACAAAATTTCTTAGATCTAAGTGATGAAATTGTATATATATGGGATGCAAATCAAAGAGGCAAACAATCTAAGTGGGTAAAAAATTTCCGTTCTGGTGATTGTAGGGACGGTGAATACAAAACTTCATATAGAAGTACTTTCGTTTTTCAAACAATTTAAATGCAGAATAAAATGGAGATATCCAGTTCTCATGAAGTAAATAATTACTCGAAAAAAACTCCATGTATAATTGGTAACCCCGTTTCCTCAAATAAAAGAAAATGTAAATTATTTATTTCACTTAAATTTTAAATGCATCTTCAAGTACGTATTTCATACATAATTCATCCTGCAATTTTACATGTATTTTTACGCACCGCGATGGTGTGAAGGGTGAAAAAATAAAACTGTAAATCAATTTCTAGGAAGAGCAGTGTGTTGCATCGTTAGCAAGCAACGACAGGTCCATTAGCTGGTGGAATATGAGGGAAGCGGGGAAGTAGTTCGCATTAATTAAGGCTGTGATGTTTACTTCTCTTTGATTAAATACATGCGTCATCTCCTGATTATAATGGAGCTGTCACAATTCAGGATCCTCTCAACTAGGAAAAAAAAATTAGATTTGCATTTCGCTCTATAATAAGAGAGATGGTAATCTCACTGTTTTCAACAATATACGCTGGTTTTATTTCTTTCACGTAAATATAATAATTTAGAAAGTACAAAACATACTGGT
>BGPR01000644.1:99445-221966 GCA_013235015.1 Araneus ventricosus | reverse complement strand
AGCCTTACTAGTTCGATTAGACAGCAATACGTAACTGAACGAAGTACATCGATACACGGCTGCTCCTGGTTATAATAGAGCGTCAAAATACTGGATCTGCTCTAACTAGCGAAAAAAGATTAGATTTGCTTTTCGTTCTATAATGAGATACTGAATAATAATCTCAGTTTTCGACAGTATTCGCTGTTGTATATTTTATTCGCTTAAATATAATAATTTATGTGAAATACATGGCTGGCTCCTGTTTATGATGGAGCGTCAAAATTCCCGATCTAACTAAGTGAAAAAGATTAGACTTGCATTTCCATTTCCATAATGAGATACCGAGTAACAATCGCACTGTTTTCTGCAATATTCTTTACTGTATATTTTGCTCGCTTAAATATATTAATTTAGATCAAATAAGATGGCTACTCCTGATTGTAATGGAGCGTCGAAATTCTGGGTCTACTAACGGGGAAATAATAAATAAAAGTTTTTTTAAAAGCGCGCTTTTATTAGTGTGCAAGAAAGGGTAGGAAGTAATTTTTTTATCAAACATCTGGAGGTGAAAACCAAAATCATAAAAGCGTGAGGTGCAGATATAAATACTCTAAGTAAATTGGAAATTTTCTCACGTTCATAATATAGTTTTTTTTTATTACCTATTTTTTTATTACCTATTTTTTATTACCTTTTTATTACCTATTTTTTATTACCTTTTTATTACCTATTTTTTTACCTATTTTATACCTATTTTAGTTTTTAATGCATGGTGAAGAATTTTCTTTCTCTTAATATTCCTTATGGTTTAATTTCCTTATCGTATTGTTTTCAGCACTACATGCTTTTACAATTTTTTATTTTATTTCCATATCTTTGGTAAAAAAAAATATTTCCCACGTTTTAGTGCATTAATGAAATCGCACTTTCTAAGAACTTCTATATTTTTATTGTTTTCTGCCTTTTATTCTTTGATATATATCATAATTCATTTTATATGAACTTTTAATCCATTTTTCTCAAATTCACTACTGATAGCGCCTCTCGCATTGAATCAAAACGAAATAAATTTAAGCGAATAATTGGTAATTGAGTTCGGAAAATATTAAAATATTTTAGTGTCATCGGAATCGTACAACTGCATAGAATTTTAGAATTCCAGCGCATCAAGAAGTAAATGAAAAATCGATTTAAAAAATCCATCTTTTCAATTATAAAACAACCTAATAAAAAGCGTTTGGAAAAAAAAAAGGGATTAGCATTTGGTTCTGTAATCAGTGGTACTGATGCTGAATAAGACTCTTACTGTTTTAGTTTCTAGTCTTCATTGTCTGCCGCTATCTAACTGAAAATATTTTGAGCTTGTTTTGGGCCAAAGAACATGAAAATGAAATTTTGGGCTTGAATATGGCGGGTTTCAAAAGGTAGGTTCCACAGAACTTTAGAAGAAACCATTCCGAACCTACATTGTCTGGTTTCAGTCTGGTTCATACGGTTTCAGCTTCACTTGCGATTAAGTCTAAAGCGGGGCATTCACCATTCTTCCAATCTGGAATTTTTGGAACACGGAAAGGAAAAACCTTTCGTCAGGGTGGAAAACCGTTGAAAATTAGTTTAGCGGAACGGAAGGGTCGGAATTCAAAATAGTTTGAAGTCTGATTGGAATGTCAGGTTCGCTTGTTGAGGACCTCGCTGCGAGGCTAGCGGGAAAACAATAGTTCTCCCTAGATTGGTACCTCGCGTCGAGGCTAGAAATTCAACTCGGTATAGTGACACTTCCGTACATATACGTTTCCGTACAAGTCATAAAACTGTCCTTCAACGCTCTTTAGACAGACGGTTTTGTGACTGATAAGAACAAATTTCGGTAGTGGTTGCAACACTTTAAACGTCATCTTCAGTCGTGACATTTGGCGAAATTTGACATACTCTTCAATAAAATTTGGATCGATTTGCATAATTTCCACATTATGTGTTTTATTGATATTTTTCTCATATAATACTAGCAAGATGACAGGCGTTTATCGGTCTTTTTAGCATCAAACTTTATTGGTGACTAGAAACGGAACTATGTTATATAAAAACATGCTATTTGTTTATTTTTTATCAATATTATTTCATTCATAGAATAGCTACCTTTTGTGACCAATTTATTCAACCAAAATATTGATTTTCTTGGCTGTTAAGTTATTAATACGGAATGCGTAACTGTTTAAAATTTCTCCTCTGTTGTTTGATAAGACACAAAATATGAATTTAATAGAAATTGAAATTTATGCGAACATGAATAATCTTTCCTGTGCCTTCTTTTGAAATAAAACATTTTAATATTACAGCTTGATTTGAACTACAGATGTAATTTATTCAAATAATCAATGCAATTTTTTTCAAATGAACAATTTGTCTAGAAAGATTTTTCTATCGCTATAAAGAAATTAATATTATATTTATCTTACCATTAGATTTAGGTTGATTAATTTATAGTTAGTTTATAGAACGAAATTAATGCTATTAAAATGATGGCCTAACCAGCTGGTCGCCGAAAGCAGCTAATATTATATAAAAATATGAATAGCTAATATTAAAGATCATATATTTTTTTTATTAAAAATAAGAAGGTTTTACTTTTTGTTTCAATCTTTTATTCACATTCAATAACATAATTACAAATTATTTTGTTTTTCTCTTGTATTTTCATAAAAAATTAAGGAAAAAACTATGTAAATTAAGAATTTCTATACCTTTGGGCTGTCAGATCATATTTCATTGATAAGTTAACTAATTCAGAAAAGTTATCTCAGAATTATTTGAGAGACTCTGAAACATCGATCACTATTAGGTCTAGAGGAACTTTCTCTTTTTCCGGTCTGCTCGCCAAACACACTTGCCAAGAGCAAGAGATGTAGTAAACCTACACTAACCCCTCTTGAGGGATGAGCTACAGATGATTTATTGTGTGTTAATGAGTTGTACGGAAACGTATATGTACGCAAATGTCATACAATCATTAAACTCGAAATCCCCCGAGTGGGGGGATAAGGAGACTGGGTGGGAAAAATTCTGCGACTTTGAACCTTGTCTCAAAACAAACTTTGGAATATCCGTGAATGCTTTGCCTAATTTTTCGACAAAAATAAGTTGGAAAAAACCCGTTCTTAGGACAAATGGCATAGCTTAGCCTTCTCATGAATGGCCGCTTAAGATGAAGACTTTCCATCCTGCTACAGCCGGTCGTTCACTTTCCTTCCCATTATTCTTTAACAAGTCCCTGAAACCTCACATACTGTTTTTTTCTCTCCGATCTCATCTCATATTATCATCCAATATTTACGTAAACGAATCGTTAAGCAGCTCTTAAGTGACAAAACTGAACAAACAGCGCATTCGAAACTCATTGTATGCTAATCGTCCTCTTTTCTGCGGTGGTGATGTATCTTCTTCACTTAAACTATCAGGAGCTGTGTCGTGCGATGATACATCTGCTGTTTAAACAGAATCTAGCGTCACGTTTACTATAATATTAAATACGAGCTGAGACTTATTGTGACTTGGCGAGCGTTGCTCTTTCTCGCTAGTCCTCTGCTCCGATTTACGAGCATCTTTCTGGGAAAATACGTTCCAAAAAGTGAAAGAAGCGTGTTTGGCGAACATCAGTGTCAAGGTTTGGCTGATATATTAATAGCTTTTTTCGCATTTTTTTTTTTTCTTTCGTCTTCCCGAAAAGTTTTGTGGTAATTTATATGGAGTTCCTTGTAGGTGTTCTGAGAGGTTTTGTGGTTTTTAGATGTAAGTAGGTGTAACTGATGGTGATACTACAATCCTAAAGAAGTTTTTTAGCTTGATGGGTAAACTGAGTTATATGAGGCTGAATTCTATTTATTTTTAAGACATTCTTTGCCAGAATATCGTTTTGTTAAACGTCATTTGGTCTTGTGGTGTAATAAAATGTCACTTTTGATCTGCGGAGGCATTACATGAATTTTTAAGAACTTTTTGTGCATTAATATTATTTAATGGAAGCACTGTCGTTTCTGTGTATTAACATTGAAGTAAAAAAAACCCCGAGAAATTCAAATAGAAAACTGTGTTCTATATACATGTTAATGCAACACAAATGCTGCATTTCCGTCGAGTTATTAAAGTTATTTCGCAGTAGATGTGCAGTATTGTATATTTTTGTAGGGCGCAATATGACGCTTGAGAAAGGATATAGGACTTGAGAAAAATTTGTAGTCATTTTTTCCCCTTAGTCAGTAAATAGTCCTTTTACTCGCCACTCTTCGGGGTGAATATACAAATCCCATGCTTGTCAACAATTCAAGACAAACAAATGTTTGCGGCCGTGACAGGAACCTCTTCGCAGGTGACTTCCTGGAGGAGAGTGCGTGTCAAGGTCGGGAGGCCTCACCTCGTGCCACCTGTCACTCGACTCGCCCTTTCCCGCCATTCGAGGCCACATTTGCATGGAGGCATGGAACTACAAGAAAGGAAACGTCTTCGTTATGTCACTGGGTGGCTTCGGTAATGACGACTTCTGGGTGAACGGTATAGGTTCTGGTACTTGTAGGATGGTGCGTTCGTTTCCACAACTTACCGAAAGAGTAGAAATAATCAGGGTTTTCCTTTAGATAAAGAAAAGAAAGTAACTTCTACCCATAGTTTCAAACGAAAAGGATTCATAATCATTGCTTTAAACGCAACGCAACGCCCTTCAAGAGGAAGGCACAGCCGGCTCTTTACATAGGGACCCTGTATTATAAAAAAGGTGCGAGATAATTAACTAACAGAGAAGTTATACTTAGGAATTACTCTCCATACATGTAGAAAGTCAAGTTGTTTGAAGAATCGGATGTGCGCTTCTGTTGAGATCGCTTATGGACGAGGGAGATTTTCTTTGCTGCAACAGTCGTGATGATCCCTGGGTCATAAAGATGTCACCGTCCTGCAAAAAGTACACGGTTGAAAGTTGATGACAATCATCCCCACCAGCATGAGACACCGGGAGGACGCACGTGGCACGGAGCCTCT
Source organism: Araneus ventricosus (assembly GCA_013235015.1). Taxonomy (NCBI): domain Eukaryota; kingdom Metazoa; phylum Arthropoda; class Arachnida; order Araneae; family Araneidae; genus Araneus; species Araneus ventricosus. The sequence continues at coordinate 216,956 of BGPR01000644.1, read as the reverse complement.
GCAGTACCCTCTGGGCTCCCTAAGCACGTTTTTCCATTTAAACAAGTTTGTCCACTGACTTGAAAACCCGTGGACTACACCTCGTAGATAACGCATTCCAACAACATCACATACTTTTCTTTCTATGCGTTACGTTACATTCATAATTTTTAAAATTCCTAATATATAAAAATACTACATAGCATACAACATGGAATACATATTAAATAATTTCATCACATCACAATTACAATGGAACAAACCATAGATCTTAAAATAAATAAAATTCGATTTACGATTCAATTTTCCAATCTTCATGTACCATTAACATTTTCCATGACATTTACCATATAAAAATTAAAATAATTTCCTCACACAGCATTTCCAATACAACATTAATACATCAATCAATAGGCTATTCTCCCATAAATAAAATCAGTTTTACGATTCAATTTTCAATATAATATTTAACATTTACGCAATATAAATAACAGGACGAATATAAATAAATTAACACGCAAGTGAAAACTCAAACAAATTTTCAACAATTTCAATATGTCCATTTCTTGCCAAGACATTCGCAGTTAACTGCATTAAGCCCAATGACCCAAAGTTAGTTGGAAAATACTTTTCCTGATATCTTTGTAAAGAAAAACCAAAAATATAGTGGCTTACTGTTCCTTTATCCAAACCACATCTACAATTGTCATTTTTTTGAAAGAATCTATTTTTGTAAACAGGAAAACTTCCGTGTCCTGTATATAGTTGGTTTAGGTAAAAATTACCCATGCATCTCTTGAGGTCTATTTTGGGCATAATCCCAAAAAAGAAAAGTGTGCCTAGCTTCCAATGAGTTTTCTCATCTTTCTTGTCAATTTTGAAGAGCCACTTCTTTAAGCCTTGACTTAATTCATGACTTTGGTTTACCTATATTGAAATCCACTTCAATTTTTTCACTTGCTGCTTTGGCAAGAGAATCAGCTTTCTCATTTCCAAAAGTAAACGTTCTGATATTTGTAAGATGTTCTTATTTAGCTATGCTTTTCGAAAGAATGGGAGAGAAAAACCTTTTTTCTCGCAGGGCTTCAGTTAAGCGAAAAGAAATCAGCGGGAGCATTCTTCCCTCGACTTTCTGGTACACCTCCACAATACGGAGCGTTTTGGGGCGTAGCTTTTCCGTATAGTGAAGAGGATCGGGTATGTCTTTTGGATTAAGTTGGATGATATTTTCTTTGGACACGTGACAATACACTTGCTAAAAACATCATTGTAAATATAGGGATTTTTTTCCGTAGTTTCTTAACACAATTAAAAGAATCGAGTATGTGTTTATGAAAAGTAACTCTTCCTATAGACCGAGTTAATCGAAAATTCGATACATATCTAAAATTTTGGTGTTAAGACAACATACCAAATTTCATCTGTCGATCTCATCTCGTTGTTGATTTATCGTGCTCATATAGACACAGACAGACACGATTCGAAAATGTTTTTCTCTCACTCAGGGAGGTCTAAAACGAGGAGATTCATCCAAATCTCCAGATCAAATTTTTTGACGATTACAATAATTTCTCTTTGTGTACTTCGTATACGAGAAAGTAAAAAAGCAGCTTTTTCTATAATGCAAGAAGCCCATTCGTAACCGATTAAATTTTTTTACATCACTTCGATCAAAGCAATAATTATCCAAATTCTTGACTGGATAATTATTCCGAGACTCAGCAGTCCATATTAATTCACGTAGCGACCAGACTAAACTCGACCATTATTTGGGAAGCTTCGCTTTGAAGACTTAAGGGATAAGACTTCCTGATCAGCGAGAAAGAGAATAACCTGCAACCAACAGGAATAATCACAAATGATAATCGCCTCGATGTCAGTGCGGAAACAGAGGGTGAAGCCCATCACCGGCCCCGGCCCCAAAGGAGATACATCCCATCATCGGAGTGGAGGCAACTCAACCCCAGACCATTATTATATCCGGCAGGGAAGAGAGAACCCACTTGCTTATCCGGCAGCTTCTCATCTGCGTTCTCTTGGTGTCCTCCTGTAAGAGGACCAACAGGAATAACTCTATTCTAATATTCTAAACACCAGCCATCTGTAGAGAGTTCTTTACCCCCCCCCTCCATGTGCTGAAGTTTCTGTATAAGGTAGTATTTGCAGTGGCAATAGCTAATATAGCTAGCCTTCATATCACCAAAAAGATTGCAAAAACCCAGTGACCGATTGCCGTCTTCTCAGTCGGAGAAACCTTGGTTGCAGTCCTCAGAAATATAGACGCATATTAGAGACTTAATCTTGGCGTAATTCTTATGCCATAACGTTGGTTTGGTATGTAAAATGAATTACCACTTCAGATGTGATCCTCATATTTGACCGTGTTCCAGAATGACAAAGCATGTTATCCTTCCTACGTTAAAGTTCTATTCAGCGTATCATAACAAGGGCAAGTCATTATACGAAACGGATGTCATAAAATTCTTTCCATTGCGGAAAACATCCGAAACAATAACCCTTTCATTTCTTTCTAACTTCGCGGAGGACACCACCCCTCCCACGCTGACCGCTCGCTCTGCCCACCCAGTGGAACAAGCAATCGAACACCCAAATTGCAGTGCTTAATGGGGGCATAAAAATGATCTGCATGGCCGTAATTCACGGCCGAGGGCCATCCATCAAGCCATGTGGCGAAACGGACAACTCTTTGGACACCTCGCGGAGTGATAGATTCGTCTGGGAAGGGCCCTTTTGCATGAGGTGATGGATGTTTGCGATGTGTAATTCATGGATCTTTCTAATGATGGCTTATTTAGGGTGTTAGTGACGAAAGGGGAGGATTTTGCATTCCATATCAACGTGGGAAATTTGTTCTTCGGTATTTGTATTTTAAATATCTAGCAGACTGCTACGGTATGGCAATAATGGAGTAAATTCACCCTCACGTGATACATGTCAAATGCACCGCGACAGTTTATCAACAGGGTCTCCTCGACCTATGACCGAGTTCCGCTCCGACTGACAGGTCGGAAGTCTGATTTATACTATTTACTTTCTCGTATACGAAAGTATTGTAAAAGAGAAAGTATTGTAACCGTCAAAAAATTCGAAATCGAGATTTTGACGAATCTCCACGTTTTAGATCTCCCCGACTTTACACATAATTTGTAGGTTTCTATCAAATTTTGGACAAAATCCGTCTACGGGCAGTCTGTATGTCTGTCCGCTTTCATGTGAAGACTATAACTCAAAAACTGGAATAGCTAGATGGATAAAATTTGGTACACAGTTTTATCATCAGGAGTGTACGTCCGTATCAAAGTTTGGACCAAATCTGTCAAAGGGCTGACTGTCTGTCGGACTGTATAATCGCATACTTGTAAAAATTATATCTCCTAAACCCTTTGGCTTAGATAAATACATATTGGTATGACGGTTGCTAATATTAATTATAGATCTGTGCCCAAATTTCGTTTCAATCGGTTAAAAAAAGGCGTACATAAAATATTGCATAATTAACTTTTCTAATCCGATTCTCCATACAAATGCGTACTGATAGCAATCTCTGTGCACGCGGAAGGATTACGTCACTTTGTCCTTGAGCCGACAAGAGTGGAACGTAGCAGTATGTGATAGTTGCTTACGCATCTCTTTGAATTTGATTCTTTACCTAAATATTTTACAATCACATGAATCTGCAACGAAAAACCTTCTGATAATCATTTGATTCTGGGTTACAGTAGGTTAGAATTTTTTTTATCCACACTGGGGGAGGGGAAAGAGCGCCTTTTTGGGGAAGTATACGAGAAAGTTTAGGGGAGACCACTCCCGCTGGTTAATAATATTTTCATTCAAACGGGTTATAAAAGTTGCACATAAAACACAAAAATTCAACCTATGTACGTATAATCATTGTTTATAATGTGAAAAATACATTCGATAAACTACCAAACAAAATGCAAAAATAAGTCAAAAAATGAACAAGGTCGAAAACTATCAATAGAAACTAGAAAATGTATCCGGCAGATGTACTTTTTCAAGGTGTCTTGCCTCTGCAGGGATTCTAATATATTGCAATAGGAATTCTTTTTTATAATGGATTCCGACAAATGTCAAGAAAATTCTTCGAAGAGAATTTTCTGGGTCGCATGTGACCCCAAAGAATTCCAGAATGAAAGAGAGGTCAAAATTACCCAACTATTTAATCAGTTTGTCGTTATTGCCATAAAGCAGAAGGAAGATTGAGACAAGAAACTTATTATTTGCTTCCAGAGATGCTCAACAATGTCCATTAGCGCTTAGCGCGCCTTCCTTTCGAAAAATGGAGCCATTAAAACATGAAGAAGAACAAGATTGAAAATCATGTGAAAAATGCATAATATTCAATCTATTGTACATACTGTAAACAGAAATACAATTGAAGTTACGATTTATTTTAAAATTTGAAATTTACATTTTGTGGTCGTAAGTCGAGGAGAAGGTGTATTAGAATCCTTTACGCAACTTGGCAGGACGACAAGAAGAAATACAGCGGATTCAGCCTCTGATAGAAAATGCAGCCTCCCGTGTACTTAACCAATATGATGTGTTTTGTACTTACTTTCTTCGCATTGTGAAGAGAAGATTGTGTACATTTCGATTCAGTACCACTCCCTGTTGACCGGTCGCATTCAGAATTTGAGATCGATCTACAATTTGGGGTTAAAGATCACTTATCAAAGCTCATCCATGTACGTAGCTTGTGGTGTATTGAAGTTATTGCGTCCATATACACATACCGACAGACAATCCATCACTTGACGAAATTAGTCCATTATTTGATAGAGGCCTTCATTTCTGGTGATAAAATCGTATGTCAAGTATCACCCATCTAGCTCGCTGTGTTTCTGAGATATCGTGTTCACGTGTTCTGAGATATACAGACTTCCCGTTGATGGATTTCGTCCAAAAAGTGACGCAGATCCACACATTTGGTGTTAAGACCATTTTTAATCTGCTTTTAATAATCAACAGATGTCATGACTTGCACTTACATCTTCCTAAATGGTAAAATGATCTGGATACAAAATGAATAATGAATGAGTAATTTTAATTTATAATCCGGAAGAAAATAAATAATTAATTAATCGGGGTGAAATGAAGAATTTTAAACATGAAGTATTTCTAAATCGTTTTTTTTTCTTTTCTTTTCCCAATTCCAATCCAGTATGGGGGCGGGGGGTCCGCCTCAACACAGACCTAGTTTTGTATCAGAACGGGGTCGCGGTGGCCTAGTGGTAAGGTCTCGGCTTTGGGGCCGGAGGGTTCCAGGTTCGAAACCCGATTCCACTGAAGATCCGCCGTGTACGGGGCCTGTTGTACGCTAAATCATAGTCAAACGTCCTCCCGTTGGTGTGGCGTGGAAGCTTGGAGAGGGGGTGCCTGCTCAGGTGTCGTCCTCTCATCTGACCGAGGTTCAAAATTACGAGGTCCGTCCCAAAATAGCCCTAGTGTTGCTTCAAAACGGGACGTTAATATAACTAAACTAAACTTGTGTCAGAACGGGCAATCGGAATTCGACAAATTTAGCTAATCGTCGCTTAACAAACAACACCACCTATCTCAATTTCTTGAAATTTCAAAGAGGAAGGAAATACTCACATCTGATATGAACATAAGGTCGAAAGTCGCAACTAGATGTAAAAAAAATTTCCGAAATATCCCTTATTGGTTGCGAAAAATTGAGTATTTCCTTCCTCTTTGAAATTTCAAAAAAATTAGGTGGTGTTGCTTGTTAAGCGACCTAATATTCATACATGCCTGTAATTCGATTTTTAAATAAGGAACCTAATGCTGTAGCGCGTAAATTATAGCATTCAGGATTTCATTAAAATTGCTAATACATTAATTAGAAATGCCAACTTCATTATCAAAAGTCTACAAGAGTTTTTCATTGTATATTTTTATATTCCGCTTTGTGGCCTACCTCTCCTTCAAAGGCGTGGGTCTCATTCTTATTTAGCTCTCGTCTTGCGTAATCCTCTTTGTTGTTCTTCCGCAACCAGTAGCGTAATCCTCTTGTACGGGATTACTCCTTGACCTGCCTGCCAGTAGCTTTTGTGCGACCACTGCTTCATTCATAAAGCTACTGCCTTCCTCCTCTTTCCCTTTTTTTTCATTTGGAAGAAACCGAAATGCATCTCTTCTGTGTTCTGGTAATCCTTGGCGAACAGTGGTGGAAAATGAGATTGGGATCGATATGGGATTAAAATAGCGAGTTCTTTTATAAAATGTTCTGGCTTTCTGCCACTTGAAGATAGTTTTGCAAATTTGATGGCTAATTGATAGTCTTGAATTTTTACTTTCTTTTACCTTGTATATACTCGTATAGAAAGAGAAAATATCGCAATAGTCAAATTTAGATTCGTGAATTTGATGACTCCCTGAGTCCGAAAAAGACAATTTTTGGAATATGTCTATCTGTGCACACGATAACTCAAAGTTTAAATGAGCTAGATGGATGATATTTGGCATCTGGTTTGTACACGAAATCGGAGATTTGTGTCAACTTTTTGGATGCAATTCGTCAAGGGAAGTCTTGATTCTTGAATTGTATTTCTGAGAGATACGAGGTTTAGGGAATTTCAGCTACAAAGACTGTTATCCCCTAATTCAAAAAAAAATATTTATTCCAAAATTCGTTTCAATCTGCTTAAAAATTAAGGAAAATTGCCATCAGTAGATGGATTAGAAAAAATGGTGATCCAATTCTATCAAGACAAAAAAAAAAAAAGGCGTCCTCCTAGAAGGACGGCCATATTCTTTTTTCAAGAGGAGTCTGTCTGTCCGTCCGTGTACATGCGAACATGAGAACTAAACATGGCATTGAATTAGATGGATGAGATTTCGTATTTGGTTTTATCATCGGAGTTATAGACGTGTATAAGATGTTTGACCAAATCCGATGAGTGTCTGACGATCCGTCTATTCATATGCATGCGAACGTAAGAACTCATAAAATCAATAAGCTGTATCAATAAATATTAGTATATCATCGTCTTTAAGACAGAAGTCACTAAATCCGCGAGAACATTATAACGGACTACTGCAGTCAGAATTTGCAACTAATTATTTCGTGATAGCAACTTGTTGTCTAAACTTTAGAAAAACATCCGTAGAGCTAGAAATCTGTAAAATAGTTTTGACAATTTATTATAACGACTCAAAATTAATTAAGTTTAAACTGACCGTATCTCGAAACTAGTTTTGGACTTAACGACTTTTGCCTGAACGAGAACGATATGATCTTTACACCAAATTTATAAACCTCTGTCAAATTTTGGACTATAATCGTCTATGGGTGGACTGTTTGGCAGTAATATGAACACGACACCTGAAAAACACGACGAGCTATATGAATGAAATTTGGTCCCTGGTCTTCACATCAAAATTTGAGATTTGTGTCAGATTTTAGATCCAATTGGGCCATGGGAACAGGCCCAAAATGCATTCTCGATTCTGGTCGCTATGTGTCGAAGCTAAACTTAAAACCAACTAAATTGGGGTAAGTGTAGAAAAGATCGAAGACGGAGAACTTTTGTTGTTCCTTCTTCCTTTGAAAAATTCGTATTATGTGTAAATGTGTGAGGTATGTATAGACATGTGTATGATAGACCGGGTGGACATAAATTAATTGGGGAAAAAGAATGGTTTAATGTGCTTAGTTATAGTGCCAAACAAGAGAGTACGCATGAATACATAACTGTGAAACCCACGAAGTTAACCTTTCTTTACAAATGTAATTTAGTACTGACGTTTCTTTTTAAAGAAAGATGTGCTTCCATTTTAGACATGAATTGTTTGTTTCATTCTTATTGATGTCTTCGCCGTACAATTCTGAATCAGCTTCTTTTTTCTTGCTATTCAGTCTAAATTGGATTTTTATGCAGAAACGAACAAATAAAACCTTCTTAATACAGTGTAAATTTTAATTTTACTTTACAAATCAGTAGTTATAAATTTTGAAGTTATCATACCCCAAATAATTCAATTAAAGTAAAATTGGTATTAATTAATACACTTCATGTATTTTTCCCAAGTAACTTTGCATTTAGGGTGCGCCAGCGGGGAGTCCCGGGCGCTATGCCCCCGCCTGTCAAAATTTTTTTGCCCCGTTCACACAACGGGCTGTTTAACTAATAGATAAATAAAGATCTGGCGTAAATTTGAGACGGTCATCATTACACCCCTCCCTCTACGCAGCAGGTCGTGCCCCCCCCCCGTCGGGCGGATTATAACGTCACTCCTGTGCGCCAGAGCAGCGAACGAGGCCACTGTGATGCAGTGAATAAAATCGTGAAATTACTGTCCGCTTTTGAGTGAATGTTTTTTTGTTTATGGTAAATATGAGTACTATGAGTTGAACAACCGAGAGACATCCAACGACCTATCGACCTTGTGCAACATAGGGCTCCGAAGATAATACACAAGAAATTGTTTCTTGAAAACATTTTTCCTCCAAAAGAAATTTACTTTTAAAAAATCAGTTTATAATGAAAAGTAATCTACAAACTTTTATAAAATATTTCAAAGGAAGTTGCCTTAAAAAAAACAAAAAAAACTGAAATCTTTTTTTTCTGACATTGAGTAAAGTGTTTTTAAAAAAATATTCATGCCAAGTGATTAGTTATGTAGTATTTAAAAAAAGGCTGGGCATCTCTTTGATGTAAAGTATGTGAAGAAGCCTACGGAATTTTTCCCACACCATCTTTTGGGATGAAAACAATTTCGACCTTAAGAGTGTCAGCGTGGGCCGTGTATTGTTCTGCATTCGACAGGTGTCAATGTACTTCAAAAGGGGCGTGGTGGAGGGCGTGCCCTTGCATAATTAACGCCCACGAGTCTTCTTTTGGCAAGACAGTAGTGAACGGTGCCGTGTTTTGACTGCTGATCGGGATCTCATTTCCCATCTATTGAACTATGCATATATGAATGAGCAAATATATTGAGCAGCAAGGGTGTGTGCGCCGCTCAGAGAGGCTTTCAGCGCTTTGAAAAGGCACTTAATTAACTGAATCTCAATTTTAATACAGTTGCTTTGAAAGAAGCATTTGAAGCAATTTAAAATCTATGAATTTCGTTACGCTTCGTTTTTGATGCTATTGATAGGATTTAAATTTGGACCCCCAACAGCTTCGTCAATATTCTTCAGAACTCACGTTGTTTTGTTTCCAAATCTGAGTGACTGTCGAATGAAAGTTCGACGAAGCATGGAAAATGCAAATCTTTCATTCTCGACTGATGCAATACCTCGAGGTTCACAGGAATATTTAATGAACAGATTTAATTATAATTCAAATTTTGATTATAATTCTTATCTCGATTCTAATACAAATATGCTCGCGAAGAATTTTAACTCGACTTTACAATTTTGATCTTTAACGTTGAACTTGACAGTACAACAGAACGAGAGGGAAAACTAACCCTAATCTTTGGAGCGACGTCACCTTGTGTTCTTCTACTTCAACTGTCCTACGTGCTTAATTGTGTCGGCGCCTGCCTCTCACATCTGCGAAAATCCAAGTACTCAATTTTGTTGTCATCTGGTATTCACTTCTCACCTTTCCGAGATTGAAAGTCCCATTCTGCTTATATACGTAGGCAAAGCTCTCATTATCACAGGGGATAGACATGTACTCTATACGAAACAATACCCGCCCATTGCTGCATTGTTTTCACAGATGTCCTCTATTCGCCTACTTAGCATTATCTAAGCTAACCATCACCTCATCCCTGTATGCCACTGCTACATGTGGTGATTGAATACCCGAAACATGATAATTATATTTAAGGAATAGAAAGGAAATAATAGCAAAATCATAAAAGGTAAACGACAAACTTTTATATTAAAATAACTATTCACTGTGTTTGTAATTAGTAGGACGAGGAAAGTTTTGTGATTTTCATCTGTCCGACACTGTAATCCCAGTATCAAAATTCAATTATTATACGAGTGTTCATGTTCTCAAACTGAACTCGGAAGTTTAAAGCCTTGGAGAAAAAAACGTAAAAGTCTATAATTTTCAATATTTTGAGCTTGACTTTTCCATTACAACAAAAACAATTCAATGCGGAAGTGGGTTCATGGTTTAAACTAGCTAGTTGTAGAAACCATATGGAAAAAAAATGCAGAGGCACACAATTTTTGTTTCAGATATCAAAATCTGAGTTGTGGAGGAATTTACAGGAGTTCATGTAAATCATTCTATTTTACGCTCAATATATGACGATGTTGTTGTACTTGTCCTGTCATTGCTATTCTGTAGGTCATAACGAGCTTTGATTGCAACAGTTAAAAGCAAATTCTATTTTTGGAACAGCTTTCTAATAAGCACCCAGGAAAAGAGCAATGGAAATGCTAGAAATATAAGAATTTTCCATATTTATTTACCTTATGTACTTAATTTGTTGCTACTTCGTTAGCTACTATGGAGGATATATATTATTCTCGTCTTTCATAGAAAATATTTTTAAAAAAATCGCTTTTCTTGTTCTATCCGACGCAAGATATCAATATTAGAAATTTTTCAAGTATAAAATTGAATTCGAAGTAAATAAATCTGCACCTTTTCTTTTCTGATAACAGATCAGGCTTTGCTCAAATAATACGTGATTGTAATTTTGGATATTATTTTGATTAATTTGTTCATGTCAAACTTGGTTTAAAATTTGCTCATTATTTTGATTCGCATTTGCATCAGTTTCTCATAATTTAAAGATTTTTTGGCGTAGGCTTTTTCCGGTGTTCTTGTTCTTAGAATTTGTTTCTTACCTATATTCATAGATGGCAGCACTACTTTCAAGTGATCAAAATTGATTTGTTTGAAAAATTTGAAATGGAGCTTTTTTTTTTTTTTTTCTTTCTTAATCTGATGAGATAATTTTAGCTTTAATTTTTATCAATAAAAATTATCTGATTCGGATTGATTTAACTTTCTGTAATATATTGCATTTTTAAAATGGCTACTCCGTTTTATAGATTTCGTGCATTAAAACCATCTAATGACAGTGTGTTTCAATTTTCGTGAAATTTTTCGCAAAACCAATGTTCAGGTTTAAGATTTATACCATAAAGTATTGCATGTTTTAACATATTTTAAGAATTTTTTTAAGCCTTCGAAAAATCCTTTTTTTTCTGCTAATTTCAAATGATGTTTATCAAATTATATCTTATTTTAATAGCTTTTAAATGAATCTTTATTTCATTAAAGTTCAAAAACATTTTAATGAATTTAAACTAATCCATTTTGAAGTTTATTTTTTTTATCTTTTTTTAAAAAAATGACAAATTAAGCATCCCTTCATTTCTAAAGTGTATTGATAGTTTGATGTTTCTGAAACGTATGTGCAATTACAAGATATAAGAAAGGAAAATAATAATCCTGCCGAATCAATGCAAATATAGAAAATTAAATAATGAAATAAATTTTCTTGCTGCTTTCATATACATAATTGAAATTGTGGCTTTGTTTTCTTTCAGACAAAGAAGCGTTAGAAAGTCGCCTAAAGAGCAATAGATGGCGCCAGCAAAAATCTCAACCCATCAACTGGAAGCCTTATTATTGTGTGCTCTTGCAAGATGATCGCAGTTTTACGCATTTTCCGACTGAAGAGATGAGTGTGAGTACCTAATGTTTATATATAGTAAAAAGAATTCATTTAATGCCATGTCCTGGTCCACGCAATTTTTAAGTTCCCAATTCTTCCCAGCTTTTAAGTTGAGCTCCAGATATTGTCTATGTCAGCGGTTCCCAATCTTTTTGGTTGTGCGGACCACCTGTTGTGTAAAAAAATATTTTTGAGGCCCGCCAGCTAAATATACAAGTAAAAAAAAATACAAGCACATATATTCATATATGTATTATATGCACATATATGTCAGTAATTATTAAAGCTTAAGTAATTAGTAAGGATTTAAAATATATTGTTTTATAAAGCAGAAAACGAGTGAAGACTCTTGAAGCTCCTCTGACTTCGATTCCTCACTAGCATTCCGCGGCCTACAAGTGGGCTACGGCCCATAGGTTGGGAACCGCTGGTCTATGTCATTTGACTGTCTTTTTAATGTTGGAAATCAGTAGCTCTAAATATTTTTAGTTTGTTTACTATACCCTTCAGAAATCGTGGAGTGAATCAATTCTGTGTAAGTCGTAACTTTTTGGGGTAATCGGGATATAAATTCAAAATTAAATACTAATGAAAATAATTCAGTAAAATACTTTTCTTTAAAGTGACAGCACACTTCTATGCGATAAACAACCAGCTTCAAGAAAATATAATAGATTATCGATTGTGTAAATTCTTACGTTTCCTTCTTTTAACTTCTTTACCTTTAAAATTATTTCGCGTTTTATTTTTAAAGGAAAGAATGGCCATTAGCTTTTCATGGACATAGATGTTTCCGCCACATTAATTTATTGTGAGCAACATTAAGCTTTATTTGGACATTGGCGATTTTCAGACACCAAGATGCAATGATTTCTCATTGGTAGCTGTTTGAGGTTTTCGTTTTTGTAAAACTCGATTTTTAAAAGTGATAACTGTTAATTTAAATTAGTTAAATTAAAAAATAGCATAAAGTATTTTAAGACCACCTAGCGTTAAAGTACTCTATTATAAAGATTCCCTTTTGGTTTTAATGAAATTTTTTGGTTTAAATGATGTAAATAAAGTTCTGCAACAGTTAGCATTTCCTCAAATTTAATTTGATGCTATCATTATGTAATATCAATACTTCCTCCCACACTTATGAATCGAATAACATACTTTGAAAATTATTCCTTTTCCGTTTCACTGTTATAGCACAATCATATTTGCTTTTCATATTCAAATATTGGAATTGTGGGATTGCGATAAGTCAATTGATTAAGAAGAATTTATGATGTAAAACGAGTTTTGTCAGTTCTGAAAGATTAGATTTCACCAGTCTGGCTGTGCGCATTTTCTGACAAATCTGTCTCATGAGATAAAATAAGATTATTATTTATGAATTATCGAGTATTTTTTACCTTAATATAAAATAAGATTATTATTTATGAATTACAAAGTATTTTCTGCTTTCACACACCTAATTTTATCTGGAGACTTTGGTGCGATATTTTCTAACACTTCTTTGCATCAAAAGCCTTGCCTAAATAATTTGGATTTTCAAAATCTTTGAAAGCAATTTAATTTTCTCTTGTTTGTTAAGAAAATTATTATTTTTTTGCTAGTAATGCACCTATTAAATTCTGGAGATTATCAAACGACAATGGTAACTTATAATGATACTTATACTATAAATGGATATTTCTATCTGTGTAACATTCCCTGACACTTAATCAAAATGAATCGTTTTATTCAAAGCAATATTTGTTGCACATTTTCCATCTGAAACTCCATTGCCGCCATTCTTTGTAAGAAAGATTAAAATTTTTCCATTGTAAATACACATATGAAAGATAAAAATAAAAAGGAGCCAATCAAAAAGCACTAATTAATAATATTGGTAATAATTATTTACTAAAATTATAACCAATAACTATTTGATAAAAATTTGTTTAGTATATTTTTAACTTTATGACAAGTGCATCTAAGTTTCATTATTTAAATGAATTTATATAAATATAGAATAATCTTGTCAGTTATCGAAGTTGTCAACATATTGGTCGTTGCTGTCCAGACACTGTTGATAACGCCGACCACTAGAATTGCAAACGTCGTTGAGGATATTAGTTTGTATTGAAAGCATTCTCTTTCAATACAAACCTCGCTGAGGATATTAGTTTGCATTGAAAGCGTTCTCTTTCAATGGCTGCTTTCAATTCGTTGATTGCAGTTGGTCTTGAATCGTAACCATTATATATTCCTATATTAAAAAAATTCCATAAGGGTGAGATCCAGTGCGCGTGGGAGAGACTCAATGCTACTCCTTCGCCCTAACCATATTCTCTTCTGAATTTCATAGGGAGAGACCTTCAATTAGTTCGTAGCTCAAACTAATTAACTCATTAATTCCGATGACAATTAACGAACTTGAATAATGAAATTTTGATGCGTGTTAACTAATTGTTCATAAAATAGCTTTTGAAACTGAGTATATATTTTGGAACACTCTGTAATTTTTCAAATCAAAATGGCTTTGTCGAATATTTTTGCTGACTGCTATTGAAGAATCTAACAAAATCATGTACTGCCAATGTTTTCGCAACGTCATAATTCATCCACACGACCCTGTTTGGGATCGGGCACATAATTTACGAAACCCTGATACAGTGACCTTATAACAAGATGAATATCCAAACCAAAACTGGTCACAACTTTTTTAAAGTTGACCAACGCCTTTGCAGGTTAATCTTTTCCATTAGGTGCTGTCTCACCTGCCGACAACAGCCCACGCAGACAACCGAAAATGTGTTGTTGAGAAAACTTGTACGTCAACCCTCACCTTATTTTCCTTTTCCAATTCAATCAAATTTAGATAGCATGCGATACATTGTTTTTTATTTGTTTACGGTCGTGATAAGAGCGATCGATTCCCGTGCGACCCGCTTACTCGATCGATATGGGCCGATGCCATTCGTGTCATGCAAATTTATTTCTCCCGATAAGAACCCGGCTCGCATCGATTACAGGCGATGTTGCGTGAGCTCGTTGAAGAGCCGTTGAACCTGAGCGTGCTTCACCGGTGCGGAGCTGCTCTGTCTTCTAATTGTGGTCGAGCGCGTGCCTTGGGTGGTGGATTATATATTGAAAACCCTCTAGTTTCAGAGAATATTTATGGTTTTGGGTAATCGGCACAGTCGTAAATCGGGCATGGGAGGGGGATTGCGGTAATGTTTGGGGTTTGTCTTTGAAGGAAGTCAAAATAATACCACTTTATTATTTATTTCTATTTTTATGAAATAGCCTTTAGGTTCTAATAGGTGACCTGATCAGATCACGATACAGAATGAGGAATGTAATGAATAATTAGTTGTAATTTTGATGATGCTGGCCGTCATATAGACTGTTGGTAACGAGGCTTTTTATTTGCGAGTTTCACAATAGTCACTGTTGCTTCCGCTGAGCAGTTATACGTTTTCCCTCCCAAGTGTAATTGCTAAATAGGATTCAGCTACCAGGTCAGGTTTATGGGCTGAGGTATAGGAATTAAGATTTTTTCAGTACTCTTTAGTTCTCAAATGGCAAAAAGATCTGAAACTGAAGAGAACTATTACGAAATTAGTCATTTCTCATCACATTAGAATTTCATCATCCTCCGTGCACAAATATAGGGCTTTGTTTTAAGTTATTCAATTCAGAGATTGCGGCATTCTGATCTTGAAAGCATCGTGTCATCTCGACTCTTGATATGGTATTGTATTGTTAGGCTTGCAAATTCCGGCCAACACCTAACTATTTTGCACAGTACGGTTGATTGAAATCATAAGCACTAATAAATAATAATTTAAAATGAAAATTTGCTTCAATTATAGACTGAACAACGTATTCATTTATGGACAGATACAATCAGAAGTCAGAGCAGTAAATCTTGTATAATGTATCGGATCCTATACAATCGATATGTACATATATATGCGTAATAAAAGGGAGTCCAGACAGCAGTTTCATCTTTAATTGGAACCATTTTATTTAAGAATCAGATAAAGGTGATTTGAAGGAGTCAGATGGAGTAGGTCAGAAGATGACCACATGGAGTTCAAAGCGGAAAAGGCTGAGCCAGCTAGATTACGCAGTTTCGGTCTAGAAGACAATATGAATTGATATTTCAGTTGTCAGTATAATGCGACCAACAGAAAGTTATTGTCCACAGTTAGACTTTGGCTTATTGACTTGTTTTGCTTGGAACCTCGGCTAAGAAGCATCAAATACTTATGAATTCTTATGTTTCACTAGATATCGTTACGAACAATGAGTAGTTTCAATTTCTCCTAACTTGAAATGTGGAACACCATACAGCAGATTTTGTGAGGTCACATTTATAAAAAAAATAATTTATGTTTTGAATTAATCTACTAATTCCTCAACAGAGGAATTAGTATTACAAACGCATGTTCTGTATTTGAAGAGGAGAGGAAATTGATAATAAATTTCAGAGCTGCAAAATTTTCCATTACACAATGTGTCCTGTCCGGTGTTATTTATTTTCACCAAACTTTCGATTTTATATCCAAATATTGCATCTGTTTCTTAAAAGTCAATAACACTGAAAGAGATAATGGGGGGGGAGAGACTGCTTTTCCGGGTGGCACTGTCTTTGTGACGGCGCTCCCGCGGGGTCGCCGATGATGCAGAAAGCGTTTTTCTAAGATTTCTCGACGCGTCATCCTTTTGTCTGTGACCATTCATCATCAGTGTCGTTGGGCGCTGTGGGAGACGACAGTTTTCGCATCAGTCTCCGCGCTTGGTCGAGCGGGCGGCAAATTTGCCGGCTCTTATTAATAGGGGATCCCTTTTGTGCTATTTTGCCGCCTCGATGCGGGCCTTCGGTCTTGCGCTTTGAATCCAGAGGCTGCACTCAAGGCAGTGTGCTCTCTCCGACTCCGTTCAATATCTACATAATGACATTCCTAAGCTTTCTAATTGTCAGTTAACAATTTTAAAGTTTCTAGACGCTAAATTATCCTTTAATATATATATATATATATATATATTAAATAGGCCCTATCTACAATATACAAGCTACAAGTACGCCCTCTACAATACAATAGCTACAATTACTAGTATTAAACTTCAAGGCTTAGTTGTTCGTTGAAGTAAGCTATTGATCAGCCACAAGCCTTTGCACCACTTTTCGATAATTAGATCAGTTCTGATGTGTAGTTCTTCTATTTGGGGCATCACATCAACAGAAAATATTAGGAAGTCGCAAGTTTTTCAAAATAAAGAACTGATACATGTAGTGAATACCACCTGGAATGTAAGACGAAAGGTCATTCGTAACGAGCTCAAAATTGAACCTGTTTCGAAATTTATTAAAAAAGACTTCAATTAAATTTTCCGGAAAGATACTCCAGATTCGCGACGAACTTTACGTTGAACATCCGGCGATCCATCTATTCCCAGCTCAATAAAAAGACCGAGAGTAATACCGGACAAATACAAGAATTTAAAATTTTGCAAGCATTCGTTTAAAAACACACCTGTTTCAGTTATGTTAAAACGAATCCTATTAGAAATTCAAAATGATCTCCTTACTATTTAGAGCGCTTTCAATTCTTAAAAATATGATCATACAGAAATCAGGTGTCAGTCCATAATAAAAATAAAAATTAGAACCCTTCAGTAAATTGAACGTGAAAGAAAAAAATAATACATCCCCCATAATCTTCTCTGTTTTTTCTCATCTGAATTTACGTTCATCTTGCTAACCTAATAGCTTTTTCAACAGGCAATAGACTTTAATGCTCAATAAATCATTCTAAACATATTCTACAGGATGCTTTTAAGTACAGGTAATGTGATGTACGCCTTTTTGTTTATGTGTATGGGTGTAGCCGGTAACGGAAAATTTAAAGCCTAACTGTTGGACTTGATTTGCTTCTTAATGGCTGTTACGCTTTTCTTTAAATGTATCATTATTTCTCTAATTTGAGTAGGTGCGGTTTTTTTGGTTTTCGATACATTCTGTACAGAAAGTAGAGCGTGGATTACATGTGTTGCGGGTTGTAATCTTTTCTGAATAGCTTGTTTCTCCTACAGCTGTTCCGTTTTTAAGAAATCTTTCTAGTTCCGTTTCTGAAGTTTTGTATTTTCTTTTTAAGGTTTAATAGACGTTCATAATGTGAAAAACTGGCTGAAGTAGCGATGTTATCATCTCATTATTTTATCAACAGAGTACAGGCAATAGAATCAATGCACGTGACGTCACAGACACCTGACAACCACCCAGTGATATTACAACAGGGCTATGATAAGATGCTCCGGGAGCCACTCGTGGGGGTGTCGTGAAGGCAAAATATTATTGGATTTAATTTGCTTTCTAAATGCAAATGTAAAGAGGAGGGCGGGGTAGGAAAAAATAATATTTTACCCCGGGCATCGTTCATTCTTCCTACACCTCTGCAACCATGGTTACATGTTAGACTGCATGCGCAGTTACCTTTCTCATGTGACTGTGACGGCACATAAATTGATTTCTTTATTCTATGCAGTTTGATGGGAAGTTTTATTATAGATTGATTTAAATGAATTGAGTGAGTTCACGTGATGCCACATTCACGTCACAAACGTAATTGCGCATGTCTTCTAGCATAACACGTGTGAAGCTTGTTTTACACTGTGTTAGGCCGTCCTTTTCCGTACTGCCAGATGCACAATAATTTTCGAAATTAAATTAGCGTGGCGCTGCTAATTTAGTTGTGAGCATGAATTAATCCCATTGCCTGAAAAAAATGATTTTTTGGCATCTTTATTTATTATTTTTATTTGCTCATAATCAGCATCTCTCTCTTAGCCATTTTTTTAATATTTTGACAGCTACATGAAATAAAACTGTTCTAACAATGTTTTGTCGGATTTCAGTCGCATTAAATCTTACACATTCGCACCACTACCAGTCTTTTGCCTTTTTTATTCTGTTAATTTTGATAAATTTATTGCAAAATTCATTGAAAATGTCAAATTTTCGAAGTAGCTATCAGTATAATTTCCGTAACTCCAAAAATAAAGTGCATTTAAAAAAAATCGCCTTAGATATCGCAGGGGGTTATTTTTCCTTTTTCTTTGTTCTTTCTTTGTTTCTTCTTCTCTCTTCTTTTGTTTTTGTTGTCTTAACTAGGGCTGGGCGATGACCAGACTTTATCGTCACCATATATTGTATAAGATAAATCGATATTTCTCGATATATCGATATTTTTGGGGGGATATTAAATTGTATATCGCCTCTGTTAATTTTTTTCTGTTCATTTTGGGGGTATTAATTGTATATCGCCTTAATCAGAACTCATCAAAATAAAAGGCATTTTCCTTTTATTTTTCTTAATTTTCATTTCATATAATAAAAATATTCGAGCTTTACCTTCCAATAAAATAATAAAAAATATTGGTGATAAAATCTCTTCAACAAAGTGTTGCAATAGCATTTCATTTAAGAAAAATCTGCATTTTACTGTATATCTTAACAATTCAACCATTCAAATAATGGAGTCATTTTTAAAATTTTAGCTTCTTTACTGCTGATTTAGTATATATTAGTTTCTTTCATCCCTCACAAGTTAATAATACATATTAATGTCTTTCAAATTCAAAATTAAGCAGTTCCTAACAAATCCCCAATTTGAAATCTGAAGTATAAAGTCGTGAAGAATTAATTCCGTATATGAATAAAATAAAAGTTTCATTTATTTTAAAAGAATTATCTAATCGGAACTATAGGGGGAAGTAATTATCCTAGGGGTTGGTTCTTTTAAATTGTCTATTACTGTATCCCTTAAACATGTTGGGGCTCTTAACCATAAATTAAGTAGCATTACATTATTCAAACTCGGAGCTTTTTCTTGGTAAAAGCAATGATTTTCCTCGAAATCGGATGAAAAATGTGAAAGCCAAAAGGGCCCATTCGTCATCAGTCTGATTGAAAAGGGTGGCTGGAGAACTCATTTCTGTTGTGAAATCAACTTGTCCTCTTCAGAACTTTCGATTGCATCCACGGCGTGAAATTGAACCCTCACCCCCACACGTTCGTTTCAATCACCCACCCACACGATAACAGAGGTTGATGTCCCGCAAGCTCCGTGGGAAAGCGCTGATTTGTTACAAAATCAGCAATGGGTGAATGAGAAATTCGACATTAAAGATCGTCAATCTACGAATTATTTTTTGCCACGATGCTTCGTGCCTTTTTCTGTCATCATTATTGAGATTTCTCGCAATGCTTCTTTGAATTTAGCTGTGCTGAAGAAAGATATTTGAAGCCTTTTAACGATTTTTGTGACTT
This sequence comes from Araneus ventricosus, assembly GCA_013235015.1. Taxonomy (NCBI): domain Eukaryota; kingdom Metazoa; phylum Arthropoda; class Arachnida; order Araneae; family Araneidae; genus Araneus; species Araneus ventricosus. The sequence continues at coordinate 197,020 of BGPR01000644.1, read as the reverse complement.
TCGTACCTTAAGAATCGACGAAATTATTGATGCAAAGTAAATCTATTTTTCAATAACATGTTTATTTCAAACATTTCTGAATATCTGTATCTGCATAGATTAGTAATTTTGCGGTTCAAAATTACGAAGTCCGTCCCAAAATAGCCCTCGTGTTGCTTCAAAACAGACGTTAATGTAATTAAGCTAATCATTTCAAGTGCATATCAAAATATTTTTTTTAATTGTGACCAGACTGCCATTATGGCTTAGCACTCTTTTCTTATTAGAAAAGAGAAGACATGAATGCATCAATGACTCTCTAAGGAAACGATCTCCCAAGAAACATCTGATTTTGAAGGGTGAGTTCTTGTCAGGAGTTTGTGAAGAATTTTTTTAGCTGCTACTGGTCTACATTTTTTAACTGCTGACATATTATCAGTTCTCAGCTTATTTTTATGAAAAAAGCGACATTTGAGATTTTTTTTTTGAGTGTTTCGATTTTATTCCCCGCTATTGCTAAGTTCAATTTTGTACTTCGATGCTCCTATTAATCTTTAAGAAACTATGTTATTTGGTTTGATGGAATTTAATTTTTAAATTAAAAATAATTAAAAAATATTTTTTTTTAAATTGACATCCATATTTGAAAACACTGGAAAATTCCTAGATGAAACTATTCGGTGCGAGCATTCATTTTCAGTTATGAAAGGGAATAAGTCTCCTGCAAGAGCTGGAATCCCCAATATTCGCCTTGGATTAGAAATAAAAGTAATCACTGCCAACAAGATTTACATCGAGGCGGATGTCGATGACGAGAAGGACACCTGGTTCCTTGAGGTCATGAAAACGATGTATATGTAAGAATTTTTTTTTTTTATTCTGTTTCAAGATATTGGCCACTTTAAAGGTTTCAATGTTTTGCGTCATTTAGTGAGAAAAGTTTGGCACTATTAAAACATTTGAACCATTTAAGTAATGATGAGACATTTAATTGCAATTTTGTTAATGCTGATAAAAGCAGACATTCAATTGTAATTTTGTTACTACTGATGAAAGGAAAAATTTGTTTAAATAATTTGCATACATTTTCTACAACTTTGTTCAAGTACATTTTTTATGTAACTTTATTAACAAATAAGTGTATATGTTTGTTTTGTAAATTCAGAGAGCAAAACTTGTACATAATATAGGTTTGCAGCATTGTACATTGATTGGTTTAAGATTGTAAATATAGCATTGTAAGATAGTGTATTCATGAGGGCAAAGAAGATACCTCTTCGAGAGACAAATTTAAAATGTCTGGTGCCCCTGGAAACAACATTGTTTTCAAAATGAGTGACAACTTCGGATAAACCTTTAAAGGCTGCGATGAAAAACAGATTTTAGGTTGTTCTTTGGGGGAGAGAGGTCTATTATTCACAGAATTACTAGTTAATTTAAGTTAACTTATCCTTAAAAATTAGTTTCCTTATGTGATATATATTGTTACAAAAATTTGTCCTGTGAGTGCACGGCGAAAGCAATCCAACAAGCAGGATAATGGAGAACAACGCTTTATTCGCGAATATTCCGGAAAACACGACGCACAGTTAATAGGTAAGACAGCACTTGTACAATTAACAACAAAAACAGACAGCAAATCGCCAGTAATAATATAAAGAGCACCCTTACAATAACGCTCAGCTCACAAGCTTACCAGCTTGCACTGCAGTCAAAACTCGAAAGCCATTCTCTTCCTTCGTTTGCAGCTCGGCATTTATAGCCTTTCTGACAGGGCGTGACGTCACATGGAAAATTTCAGCAGAATCTCCATAACTCCATTCCATAGAGATAGAGCGACAATTTTTGTATTTTCTGGAACCTTCATTTTGTCACCAAATGGTCGCCAAGATCCAATGCGAAATCCCTGTAAATCTCTCTTTCTTTCCACAAGACTATCATAGCAGAGAAGCGATATTTACAGATTCGTAACAATATATTAATTGGTACGCTTTCTATAATTTTTGAGGTTCTTTTTTTTTTATCCTATATCACATATTCTGTAGCTCTCATACCAGATTTACAATAGCTACGAAAAAGAGATTACAACCGTTTCTCGTCCGATATCGAAATGGAAGGTGTTTCAAAGAAGTTCATTTTCGGAAATCTCTTAAAAACCCATTTCCTTCTCCATTACAAGCGAAAATTTCAACCGAACGTTCTTTTTAAATTTTCTCTGAACAAAAGACACCGGCAAGTTTCTGCGAACGCTGTTTTACCGATTTCGAGAAGATTCATAACGGCAAGGAAGAAAAATGAAATGAAATAAAATAAACCGGCTCCGATTCCAGGTAATTGAAAATAAACGCAAATCTCCGTTTTCCAGATATTTTTATCTTTCATTTCATTACTGATTTTACAATTTCTGCTTACTTTTCTTTCGCCGTTTCTTTTGTTCAGCATTTTATATTTACCTCAAAAAGAAATGGCGATGGGAGGGGGGGATGTACAGGCAATTTATTTCTGTTCGGGACACAATCGTATTCCGCTCCGTTTTAAGTGGTGGAAGCAAAGAGAAAAACAAAACAAAAAAATGAATTTACTCCAAAATATATCGCTTTCTTTGTGTACGGTTTCAAATCACAGCTTTCTCTAGTTTTCGATTTGCGTGCCTCTGAAATTGGATCGTGCGGCTACCTTTTCAGAAAAAGGAGTTGAGGGGGGTGGATTAGAAAAGTAAGGGAATGCGTCCCTCCCACGCAGCCCTGCAGTGCAAAGAAAACATTTTCTCAGGTGGTCGCTTTCCCAGATCGCTTTGTACGCTGTCTAGGGTTCTTTTCTTCTAAAATTTTGATAGGAGACATGAAATTTCCGGGGTTCCATCTGCTAAGCATTCGAAGCTTACACGCCATCAGGGACAAAGATCTGTGGGTGGTTTCTGCAACATCGTTGCAAAATTATACAACCGTAGTTTACTGGATAATACCAATCGTTTCTACAGTGTGTTCGGGGGCGGCACGTGCATTATCACCTTTGATGTAACTTTAATTCTGCTCTGAGTAGTGACCAGTTCTGTATCACTTAGATTACGCCGTTTATAATTAATTTTGAATAGTTTAACAATTAGTTAATAAAGATTTATTATTAGGCCTTTTGAATTAATGACGGTTACTTTTAATAAAAAAGATACCTATAGTGGGTTCAGGACCGGCTCGTGCATTGGGTGTTGCTGTAACTTTAATTCTGCTCTGCGTAGTGAAGATTTCTGCATAATTTAGATTAGGCTATTTATAATTAATTTTGAATATTTTAATAATTAGTTAATAAAAATTTATTATTAGATTTTTGACTCGATGGCGGTTATTTTTAATAAAAAGGTTTTAATTGAGAAATTACGAATTTTTAACGAATTTCAATTAAGAATTTAACTTTTAAAACTTATTTTTGATGTATTCTTTGTACTTGTTTATAAGGGATTAGATAATTGCGGATGAACATAAAAAATATTAAATGAAGTTTAAAATTAAAATAAATGTTCATGTCGGGATAAAGATAATATAATTAACTCTTATTGCAGAGTGGATTTCATTTTTTGAAGAGTGGATTTCAAAAATGAAATCCACTCTTCTAGCTTCATTTCGAGCAAAAAAGATTAATAGCTTTTTCCTTAATGTTCGAACGACTATCGAATCGTTCGAAGGTGCACACGGACACACAGAATTTCGTTTGATGGATTTCGTCCTTAATTTGATTCAGATCCACGACTTTGGTGTTAAGATATCGTATTGAATTTCATTCCACTGGCTGGTTCGTATAACCAAATAAATAGGTGATTAAATTTAAGGTAGGGGGCCCGAATATCGCCTACGTTCCTATTATCGCCCGCCACGGTTTCTTCTTGACTTTAAGTTGTACATAGTGGCCACTACTGAAACTGCAAAGCCTCCCCTTTCAGTATAGTTGTTTGAGGAAACCGCTTGAACCTGTGTTGATTTTTCTTTTTTATGGGAATTTTTGATGATTTTCATGTCATGAATTAATAATCGTGTTTCATTACTTTGAGTGCAATCAGTAAAGTTCAAGTCGTAATGTTATACCATTTGAGGGAGTGATAGTGACTGTAATTAGCTACATTTTCGTGTAGTTTTTTTTGTTGTTTGTTTTGTTTTCGTGTAGTTTGTTTGTTTGCGATCCGATTCCGAAAGGGAATGCCGCCATGTTTGAGGGTTAGGTTGTTCCTAATATCGCCCGCTTGAGTTTTTTCCATTATCGCTCACTTGGGTTCTCAAATTATCTCTCTAACCTTTTGATGGGCACTATATTAAAAAAAATACTTTTAAAAAATGCATGGTTGATGTCGTATCACCTGACAATGCTTGTAAGTTCTTTTTTATTTTAATGCTTTATTTAGGGGAAAAGTGTTAAAAGAATACTTTAACTATATTTCTAAAAGTACAAAAAAAAAGTTGTCTTGTATTACTTTCAATTTTGTTCTGCCTTAGTTTCTATGTTTAATAAAGAAAGTATATGCTGAAAAAAGTTGCTGTGTTGCAGTTCGGCAGTCCCCATATACGATCCGTCCTGAGTGTGTAACTTCTAACTTTGGTTTGTGTGGCAGTACCTCATACCAGACTTTATTTCGAAAAATCCTGAAAACTACCGTGGAATAAAAATCCGACATGACATCAAATAATTTAGAATACTATAGAGGGACGAGACTCAAGTTTGTGTGTTGTACTGCTGAAGAATCCAGTCAATTTTAGGAACCATTTTTATTAGGCTACGTTCCACAGCACAGAACATTAAAGTTACAACACACAAGACAAAACAGAGAACAACATCACGATACAAGCACACAGACAAGAATGACAGAGAGGCATCATAGGAAAAAGATGGCTCCAGTAGCGCCACCTACCATAGAAAGGAGAAGGCAGGTGATTGTAACCGCTACAATACTTAATTTATGTGCATACACACAGATTTTCAAACAATTTCTTTAACGAAGCAACCATCAAAATAAAAAAAAATATTTTAAATTTATTTATATTCTACTGCAACATTTTAGGAAGTTACTTAATTTTTTGGTTTCTAAACATTTCAAACCCCGCGTTGGCCTTGTGGCAGATGCGCGGGATCAAAATCCGATTCCTCGGAAGATGCGGCTTGTATATGATATCCACCGAAGGTTAAACGTCCTCCCGATGGCGTCGTGCGGAAATTGGACAGGAGGTTGCCGACTTAGTTGTCGTTCTCGTCACCTGACCTCAGTTCAGAATTTCAGTGGCGTAGCGACCGGGGGGGCGAGGAGGGGGGTATACAAGCCCCGGCCACCAATCTTAGGGGGGGGATGCAGTCAAAACATTACTGCCTTTATGTCATTTTTTAAAGCAAAATATGATGGAGGGGGTATAAAAATAATACCGTCTTTTAAAAATAATACGGGCGTTTAACCTTTTATGGAATTAATGGGTATAAAATGTGATGGGAGAGGGGTGTATAACGGCGCTCTGGGTGCCATTTACGCTTGCTGAGCAATTAATAACGACTAGAATAAAAAAAAACCACATTATTCTCCTGGCGACACTTGCTTTCATTACGTCACTGGCCAAGGTGACAAGACGTTAGAGCAGTTATGTCACATTTTTAAGCCAAATATGATCAAGGAATGAAAAAATTCTCAGCCCTGGGAGCCGTTTGCATAAGCTGACCAACTGATTATGATCCCCCCCCCCCCCCCCTCGAAAAATTCATATTATGACCCTGGCGTTACTTTCCCTAGCTACGCCACTGCTAAATTACGAGTTCCGTCCCAAATTAGTCCTCTGTAGCTCAAACTAGCATTGTTCAAAAAGGAGCATTAATGGAACTAAATTAAACTAGTTCTCAACATTTTAAACAAAACATAAACCGTTGCTAAATTTAGCTTTGTGTTTTAGAAGGGGTGGAGGGGTGCTTGCTCTTGGGTGAATATCCGGGAAGTCTGGATTTAATAAAGTAAAAAAAGAAAAAAGGGAATTCTGAGTATATTCTTACCACTATCTTCTGTGTCTTACTTTAGAAATATTGGTTCAATATTATATACAAGCAGTACGTGCACGGCGTTGCCCGTGGAACAAGGACTTCAACAAAAAAAAAAAAAAAAAAAAAAAAAAACGCCCACAATGACATGAAGAAGTTCTGTAAACAAAACAAAAGATACACATTATTGATTTTCCTGCTTATTTATCTTCGCGATAATGACATTTCAACTGTAGAAGAACAATACAGAGTACGTTAATCCAAAACAATATTAAGAAAATTCAATTTGAAACTGATTATTATACAGCAAGCAAAATATGCGAGACTTAACCACTTTAAGATACTGCCGAAAATAATAATCGAAGCCATTCAGTTGAAGGTTAGGACGTATCCTGCGCTCTGCACCGTCAGCCAATGAAATTGCAACAATGCATGTTTGAAGGCTCCGGAGAAACTTCCGTGGGAGAATGCTTTCTAGAGAAAAATATCTTTTAACTGACCAGGAAAAAAATTAATTTGAAAAAACGGAAAAAGATATTTTACCTTTCTTGTTTTAAATCCGACAGAACCGTTCCAATTATAAGCTGAAAAAAATTGAAAATAATAGTGTTATTAGAACGTCGGATGCAGCAAATTTGGAAACAAAAATAAAATTTCGATGGCAAGACTGACTATTTTTTAAAAAATTTCTCAAAATTCAGTAAATTACGTTTGAAGCTCAAAACAAACTTCATTAGAACGAAAATTGTTTGTTCTATTCGTTGGTGCATTGATTGTTTTTCAACGATCGTTAGAAAAGATACTACAGCCGTAAACGTGCCAAAAATGACCCAAAACAACACAAAACATTAAATAAAAAAAATTTTATATTGAATTTTAAAATTCCGGCTTCGAGGTGCATTGAGTCACCTTTACGACTGCCTGTGCGCCAAATTTCATGGCTGTGAGTGCGATAGATTCGTCTGGACATCGCACGCACACAAACATTGTCTTTTATAAGTACAGATAGGCTTGTCTGGGTAGTTTGTGATTTTTAGCATAGAATGCTTTATGCTAGGATTTCTTAAACTTTTCACGCTCGCGCAGTACGGCTTATTATATTCCAAGGACAAAAAATATCTACATTCTGGTGAACAAATATTGATATTCTTTCTTTAAGACCTGTTGAAAATATTTCTGTTTTGAATTTCTGTATAATCGAAGTTACTCTTTCTAAACTTAAAATAATTCTAATGCCGGTCCTACTTTGCAAAAATTTCAACGTTTCATAAAATGTTTTAAAACAAAGAGTTTTTCTTTTATCCAAAAAAAGTGGAGGAACGCGGAGAACTAAAAACATGTTTTTTGTTTTAAAGAAAGGATGGATTGCTTTTTGCAGGGAGAGACGTAATTCAAGGAAAATTTTTTCGTTATGTCTAATGTCGTAGTCACGAGTTCTGTGTTTCACAAGTCGCTTTTTTCCCCGGTCTCTTGTTTCCTGTGAGCGATGATTCCATTTGTATGAACGGCGAAAAAAATCGTGACAGGAAAACAATTCTGTTGCTTCATCTTTCTGAATGAACAGCAGATTTTTTTAAAGCGCGTATTTGCACTATGATTGCATGAACTGAATCCTAAACATAAAATAAAGATGACGATTGGTCTATTTCAGAATGAAAATGCGAGTGAGGGTCGTTAATCTGACTTAGGTAGAAATTAACATATACCTGACTATGTGAGCTTTCGAATATCATTGTGATACATGTAGCTGTTGTTTATTAATACTAAGGAAGTAACCCCATCATTTCGAAAAAAACTGGGATATTTTATTTAAAATAAAAAAATCAGAAATTTTTTTTTCTGACATTTATTTGTATATAATTCTTCTTAATATTTGGTAAGCAGTAGGCGCACGGCGTTGCCAGTGGAACCAGGACTTCAACAAAATGAAAAAAAAAGGCCATAATGACATAAAAAAGTTTTGTAAACAAAACAAAAGATACACATTATTTTGATTTTCCCGCTTATTTGTCTTCGCGATAATGACATTTCAGCTGTAGAAGAACAATACAGAGTACGTTAATCCGAAACAATATTAAAAAATTGCAACGTGAAAATGATTATTATACAGCAAACAAAATATGCGAGACATAATCACGTTAAGATACTGCCGAAAATAATAATCGAAGTCATCATTCGTTGAAGGTTATGACGTATCCTGCGTTCTGCACGGTCAGCCAATGAAATTGCAACAATGCATGTTGGGAAGGCTCCGGACAAAACTTTCACATATGTTACTAAACATTAATGTTTTTTTTTGTTGTTACATTAATAGTTTAGTAAATTCAGTTTTTATATGTTTAGTACACTAAGGTTTATGAAACCGCAAAACGACCAAAATATTTTTGTATGAAATTTTTTTTTAATTTGTCATTTTTACATTAAGGTAGCTTACTCACATACCGTATGCACAGAATAGGTTCCCAGATGTCTAAACTTGTATAACTAAGACTACTTTCACACATGCATGACATATAAATTATTTTACATGTAGGTAATTTTAGAAATTCACTTTTCATCAATTGCAATAAGGAATTGAAACTAGAGACAAGACTTTTTTTTATTAAAATAGGAGAAAATTATTTTTTCAATATTTAAAAATTAAATTTGTGAAGTTACATATATCGACATTTTTGTGACTATTTTTCATCATGGTGTTTGAAATAGGCAGATTCTATTGTATTTTAATTTCTTCAACAGCTAATTTTTACTACAATTTTTTAAAAAAAAGAGCTGAAATTTCGACAGGCATGTACTTTTCATTACACTTTCTAAATACCAACTTATTTTGTCTACATCTGTCCATAAGAAAATGAAACGAACTGATTATGTACTTTCCCAAGCAGAAACCATGTCTGCACGCAATTCTTTCTTTATAAATATCGATGGTGAAACGAAAGTAGGGGGATATTATTATTTATGAAAAAGTCGAGATGACCAGTTGATATATATTGCAGCTGCTAATAGCTGGTTATCTTTAATCCATGGAATTCCATAGTGAAAAACGCTTAATCTGAAACAAAATCTACAAAACTCCCTCATAACCAGTCCCTTCTTCTTTATGTGTCTTCCCATAAAGAAGAAGGGTGTTTCCGCCAATGACTTTTCATACTCGTACTTGAGGTGACCTCCGAGCACGGAGTGTAGACAAGTAGGGAATGGACATGCGAAGGAGACGACCCTTTCTGAATTACCCTCATGTATATCATTGCAATTGATGAACGAAAACTGCTCTTCATATCCACTTTTAAAGATTTAAAAAAATAACAAAGATTTTATTCTCTATTTTCTGATATACGAAGTATGCATAGACAAAGTATTGTAATCGGCAAAAAAATTTTCCTCTAGAGTTTTGTGAATTTTAACGTTCTAGACCTTCCCCAGTCCGAAGATACCATTTTCGAAATGATGTCTATCTATCCATGCATATGTGAATGCGAAAACTCAGAAATTTAATTAGCTAGATGGATAAATTTTGGCGTGTGAACCTTTCACCAAAATTACATATGCTTATCGAATTTTGAATTAAATACATCAACTTGGAAGAGAAACTTTTCCTAAACATGTTCTCGATTTTCTACATTGTATTATGGAATTGCAGGAAAAAGGCGCCATATTGTCAAAGATTTTTAACAACCGTCTTACCACTTATGTCCAAGGAAAATATTGTCTATTTTTTATTATTATTTCCTTAATTTATATACGCATTCAAGGTTAATAAATTTGGATGGAATTTTAGTTATTGCCAGTGGCTGCAAAAAGTGGGGGGAGGGGTGCGAAGAGAGGCAGTCGCCTTCCCCCCTTTTTGTGGAAAAATTAAATTTTATTTCATTTTAGCTGCCTAAAATTAGGAATTATGTAAAAAAAAATGTCTCGGCAACCTAACTAATTTTGTAACTAAATTTTTAAATTTTGTTGCCTACCCTCTATACTCCGGGGTACTTTTAGGTGCCAAAAAATCTTTACCCCCCCCCCCCCAAGTTTTGCCACCTAATCCTCGCCACTGGTTATTGCGTTGGGTCTTCATTTGCGATAATATTTAAAATTCCATTGGTAAAATATTTAAACCATCAATTTGTATCCTAGTTATCGTAACTATGATTGAATCTAAGTGGTTTTGAAAAAATTATCTATACTTATAAAAGGCAATGTTTGTGTGTTTGTCTGCGATGTGCAGACGAATCTATCGCACTTACAGCCATGAAATTCGGAACACAGGTAGTCGTAATGGTGACTGAATGCACCTCGAAGCCGAAATTTTGAAATTTAATCTAGAAAATTTTTTATTTAATGTTTTGGGTGATTTTTCGCACTCATTTCTCAATAACATGGTTTCGGATAACTGTACGACAAAAATAGATAGACCATCGGAAAGAGCACGCGATTTCCGTTATAATGAAGTTAGTTTTGAATTTCTAACATAATTTACTGAATTTTGAGAAATTTTTTAAAAATAGCCAGTTTTGGCATCGAAATGTTACTTTTGTTTTTAAATTTGCTGCATGCGACTTTCTAATAACACTATTATTTTCAATTTTTTTCAGCTTATAAGTAGAACGGTTCTGTCGGATTTAAAACAACAACGGTTAAAATATATTTTCAAGTTTTTTAAAAATTAATTTTTTTCTGGGCAGTTGAGAGTTATTTTTATAGAGAGAGTTCCTCGTGCGGCACTTCTTCGGAACGCAGATGGTTATGTGATTGGTTGAAGGGGGAGGTGACGTCATAACCTTGAATTGAATGACTGATTATTATTTTCGGCAGTATCTTAACGTATTTATTCATCTCGCGGTATCACATCAGCTTGCAGTATAATAATTTTCACGTTGTAATTTTTTATTATTCTTTATCGGGGAAAAAAAATAAGCGGAAAAATCAATAATGGGTATCTTTTGTTTTGATTTTGTTTTCAAAACTTTTTTTATGTCATTGTGGGCGGGTTTTTTTTTTTCATTTGGTTGAAGTCCTGATTCCACGGGCCACGCCTTGCGCGTACTGCTAGTAAACTATAAAAAAACACACAACCAAACAGATGTTATTGAATAGATAATTTTTTTAATTTTAAGATTGCATAAAAATACTTTTTTTTTCGTTCAATGGCTTTCCGAGTTATCGTAGGAAAGTATCAAGATTACGAGTAAGAAACAACAGTGACCAACCGTCAGTTAAAAAGGTAATTCTGGAAACTTTAATATTATATTTTTATCTATACCAGTCGGGAGCGTTTGATTGCAAAACACACATACGTAATCATTTTTAACCACATTATATAAGTTGCTTTCTCATGGGGAAGTAGTCGAGGGAAGAGCACTCCCGAATTTAAATGAAAAGCGCTAGAAACAAGGCATTCATTTTTTGAAATTGATTTGATTTTTATCATTCAATATCCACTCATTATTGTTATTTTTATCATTCAAGACATATTCATTCATTACAAAGATACTTAGTGTCACTTCTATCACTCTGTAACGGATGAATCCACATTGATGCCTTGACAAACTATTCGACCACTTTTTTAAAGAAAGAAACTCAAAAGCAAACGATAATGTCTTTGTTTTCTCCAAAAACCAAAAATGCGATTCTTAAGGAGACATCTCCAATGTTATGAAACTTGCAGCCTTCCTTTTTAAAACGAGTTAAAAAAAGAAAGAATCTTTTTTTCAATTTTGAGCACCACTCATCGGTTATGCATACTGCCAAATGAACCGTCTAAAAGTTGCGCTTTTACCATGCTTGCCAGGTTTTTAACGAATGCTCAGTTCTTCTTGGCTGACCAGCTGACTAATCGGCAGGGAAAATCGCCGAAAAGTTTATAAAAAATAAAACTTTCGGTGTGTTTATTGTGCAAACCTGACTTCTGACAATTGTTGTTTAGGATTTCTTTTCAGTCCTGTGTTTAAGTCTGCTACGAAAATTACGCCGTCTTCTGTTAGCATATGCAAGAAGGCTACTTTATGTAGATGTAAAATTTAAAAGACTTCATGTAGACGTAGAATGTGTGTTGAATTGATATGCGTAAGTGTTTTTTCCTTGCCGAACTGAATCCACTAATCTTTTATTTTACGTTATTTAGTTTTTCTGTTTGAAGATTGCATGAAGTCTTGAACGTTTTACATCTACATAAAGTAGCCTTCTTGCATATGCTAACAGAAGACGGCGTAATTTTTGTAGCAGACTTAAACTACTGTTATTTGTTAATACTACTACTACTTGTAATTTTTGATATACTAGAATTTAGATCCATCCCCAATGGGTACATTTTGAAACTTCGAATGCAAACGCAGGCATCAAATTTATACTTTTCTTATAGAAATTTCTAGAGAAAGAAAATAATACTATCAATAAGATTGTTTATTTATTTATTAGTTGTTTGCTAACTTTTTGAATATTCAGTTTAATTTAGTTATATCAACGTAGTGTTTTGAAGCAACTCGAGGTTTATTTTGGGATGAGCCTCGTAATTTTATACCGCTGTCAAATGACGAGGATAGCACTTGAACCAGCAACTCCCATTCCTAACTTCCCCACCACACATGTTTAATCTTCAGTTTCAGATTTCTGGCTCCTCAGGCCTTATACACAACAGATCTTTAGATGGAACCTGGAACTCTCCCCGAAATCTGGACTTTACCACTGGATCACCTCTGCGGGGTTTTTTCTGTTGCATTCAGAAAAACAGTTAAGAAGTTTACAACATCCAATAAATAAGGGGGAGAGGTATGAATACTAAATATTTGAGTTCTCTGTCAAAAAAATGTTCGAAAAAGTAGCAATATTATCACTTCATCGATTCAAAATGTAAAATTCTAATATCTACGTAATTCTAAATTCTATGTAAAATTCTAATTATGAAACGTATTGAAAATCTGGTACGTATTTAAATCTGGAAGTAACGTCAATTTTTTGATGTTGTGATTTTTTTGCCTTTTATTTGGAAAAAAAAACAATCTCTTGATTTCTGAAAATCACTGTATTGTTATATCGGTACTGCTCGAAGACCTTCCTCATACAGTGAAACATGAAGGTATAAAGAAATTCGGATTATAGAATTCGCTTTTCAATAATTCCGTGATGAGGGAAGGTTATATACGAATAAGAATTGCTTAAGGCACTGCTTCATTGAAAAAAATATTTCAATTGCTGTTTCATTTGCGATGTATGTCTAAGTTATCTTTTAAATATGAGTCTCAAAAAATTCTGTCTTTTCAAACTTCACATAGAAGCAATGGAATCAGTTCTTGTGACGTCACTGTCACATGACACTCAGTTATTGCACATGTCACATGACATCTAACTGCACTTTGTCTTACGCTGTGCTGTGAGTTCGCCACTTGTTTCTTCCTGCAAGGTCCACAACTGATTCCAAAATTAAATTGGCTCAGCGCATCTGACATGCACCACGCGATCATGAATTGAAGACTGAAAGTGATAACGGATTAGTGCCAAAAAAATTCAAACATCGTTTTTCACGTTAAAGTGTCAAATGAACAATGCTTTATAATGTGGTAAGCGTGAAAAGTGCCGTCTAGTCCTCTAAGTAGTTCAGAAGAGTGGTTTCTATGATAAACTTTCCAACGGCTAGTGTGAATAGGATTTTGTGATTTCCCATCATTTTCAATTTTGGCACTTGCAAAATTTGCCACTTTTAGCCGTCAACTGACCGCAATGAAGTGCGATTAAAAATCATATCCCAATTACGTGATTGATATATCGTTTTTAGATAATCGTTTCTCTTTTATTATGTAGAAATGTCCTGTCAAGTAACAATTGTAACTGCGCATGTCTTGCAACATACATCTGCACCTTGTCTTACGCCCCGTGATGTTACATCTTTTTATCTCCCGAAAGAAAAATTTAAAACTAAATTATCGCGAAGCATTTAACATGTATAACATGAGCATGAATTAACGCCGTTGCAAAATCAACTTCATGAAATCAGTGAAGTATATCTAGATCGACTTTTGAATGAAAAATCTCTAGGTTAAACATAACTGTTCCGTCAAAAAAGTTTTTTCGAACAGACTGCTAGCACAATTAACGGACATTAGGCCAAATAACCGTTTGGTATGTTTTTCTGCCAGAAAATAAATTTTAGAATGTCGCTTTTGAGTCAAGAGTTGGGTCCTTATCGTTTAGTCCTTATAATTGTTAAGATATGCTTTAACTCTGCTCTATAGTTCAGAATATAAATAATATATATAAATATATTTTTATTTCATTATATATATATCCTAAAGTAATTTCTTACACTTTATAATAGTTACTAGAAGCTAAATTTTTCAACAAATCATAATAAGACGTTGCATATAAATTTCAGGGTATCATTCGAAATTTATGCAAATCACAGAATTCGATTATTACGATTACAGTTTCGATTACTCATTATCAACACCAATATAATTTTTTTTCTCTGTACTGTCTATTGATTATCTTATATTAGGAGCAAACATTCAAACCATGCTTTCTCCTTCGGATACAATTTTTCAGGAAACAGGCAGGCTCTGCAGGAAACACTGTTTGATTGAAACCTCAATTTTCTAAGTAGGTTTATAATGGGATAAAACTTGTTTCAGTTCAAAATAATAGTATACATTTGTACTATTTAATGTTGAGTTCAAAGAAAAATCACTAACTCATTTTTTCTTTTTTTGGAGAAAACACGGTTTGAATGTTTGCTCCTCATATAGTGAAATTATTTCTCGAGAGAGATAGTGTTACAAGTTAAAGTAAAACAAGGTAGAAATTGAAAAAAAAATTTGAAGAAAAATTTTTGTTAATGAGAAAAATGAAGTTTTAGCTGAATTAAATTGCAGAAAAAAGACAATATATTAGAATAGTATATTTTGTAACTCAGAAAACATGAAATGACGGACTTTTATTTAATTAATTCATGTTCATTTCAATGTTGCAAAAGTATTTTAGGGTCTGGAACTATGTTATACAAAATCTGCTTCTGTACTATATCTAGTTTAGACATATACCACAAAATTTACAAATTTTAATAGGCATTAGTGAAACAATTTAAGGTTGAAGCGAATTAAAACTTGATAAGTGTACCATAAATTGTAACGGATTTAAGTCGCATCACTCTAATTTGTTGACCAGTTATTACTCTAATTTGCATAAACGATTATTATTCAACAAAGAATACATGCCATTCGAAATTAATTAAAAGTTATGCATATTTAATAAATGCCTCCAGTCTATCTTATGTCATAAACTACGCTCAATTGCCTGCAACAAATCCAGCCAATCCAAGTTCATCCCTTTCTATGACGTAACACGTCTTTTCTTTCTGCTTACTTTCGTTTTCCCCATCTCACCTGGCCAGTTTTCCTCTCAAACGATAATTTTCATTCATAGTTCCTTCAGGAGCAGAGTCGAGTTGAGGAGCTGTGGGCAACGTCTTCTAGCAGCAGACGATACACGTGCGAAGATGCCGCAGACAATTTTCACGTGAAGAATTCGTGTGTCTGAATTCGTTTAAAATTCTTTATGCTTAAATATCACGATAAAGAATATTTGACTAATTAGCATCTAAATGTTCTGAAAGTTTTCTTGCCCTCCATAACTTTCTAACATGAGAGAGCTGCAGTTTGAATCTGGAGTCTTGATGGTGAAATTGTAAATATTCTTCAGCGTGAGAAGTTTTTGTTTTCTTCAGAAATTTAAATTCAAGTTATAGGATTTCAGCCATTTTTATTTTGTTGTGGAATTTTTATTTGTGAGAATACTGTGATTCTAATTTTTGAGAATTTACTATTAGGATTATTTGCCATTTTTAGTCAGAATTTCGAATATAAAATATATCGCAATTGTTTGGCTGTTTTTATGATGATTTATAAAATTAGATGAAGAATTAATTCTTCTGTAGAATTCGGAATATCTCTTTTAGAATTCCAGAATATCTTCTTTGCTCAGAACTGAAACCAGCAAGAAAATATCTTTTATTCCGATATAAGTGTTAGCATACTGATTAAGAACGTAACGTTGTTTTTCTTTTTGTGTCGAGATATTGTTTACACTGTTTTAAGATATATTTAAAATCTGTATTTATACTCGATATAGATAAAACATATCTTTCTTTCTGGATATTTCTAAGATCTTAGACTATACATTATGACTCATTTTATTCGTATCTGACTTCTTGAATTTCATTAAGCTGTTATTTCGCGAGCTGACGAATAATTAACTTTATCGAATGTTTATAGGTTATAAACCATCTGTACTGATAAATGTCATAACGTGGCAAAATATTTCTAGATGTGATACGAAACATTTAGATCATTTTGGAAATATACCGCATAGAAGTACGGTTTCCAGGAGTGTTACGATAAGCAAAATAAACGATATTTTGAGAACAACATTGGGATAAACATCAATAACTTATTCGATACATTTGCAATATAAAACTGTGTGATTATTAGAACAACTGGATTTTGTGACTGCAGCTGAAGTTATAATTAATTGCTAGTAAGATGTAAAAAAGAATGATGAAATAATAAAATCGCCAATGAAGCATCTTAAGAAGAGAAGATTTGATTGAAATATTAGACATATTTAATTGAAGGGCATATGAATTCAAGTGTACCTTTGCTAGATGAAAAATTATATACAACAAAGAAAATTCTTTATGCCGCATTGTGGTGGATATTTTCATTTTTATAAAATAATTCTAAATTAATCAAAAGTTGGATTGCAACAAAATTAAGATAATCCATCATGTGTTCGTGTTCAGCTGATATGTGCAGTATACCGTGGTGCTCTGCTCGTCAGAATTCTCCAGTTTCATCTTACGCGAAATCGTCTGAGAATTTTCTAAGCAGGCTTTTTCTGCTTTCACCACGTATTCCAAGAGCTCGACTGAAAAAATGGAAAGTACAAAGAAGCGTGAGTAAACTTTTTGCTTTAAAATTTCCTTTTTATTTTGCATATGTATGTTTAGCTTAATTTTAATGTAAAATTTTATTGAACCAAAATGGTTTCTCTAATAACTATTACTGAAAATGTCATTTTAATTCGGCTATTCTGATGAACTAATTTAAATAGTATAACGAATATATGCTGAAAACATTTTTGTGTATATAGAAAAATCAAATATCCATTAGGATATATTTCTTCAAATTTCAGTTTTACTTATTTCACTAAATTTTTTTAAAAAATTTAGAATATAAATTATTCTTAGGATTTCGTATTTTGGAACAAAATCCGTGAATTATACGTTTTTGAATCAAAAGATTTTCAAAAAAATGTAAGTTGATTTACATTTACTCCAGGATATCAAATAATAAATGTGAATTCCACACTGGTTAACTGAAGCGCAAGTAGCCTTGAAATAGATTAAATATTCGAAATTTATGCATTTCCTATAAAAGATCTGCGCCCACCATAAAAAATAACATTAAATTTAAAAAAAAAAAAAATTGAAACTTGATTTTTTGATTTTTCAGTGAAATCATTGATTCCATCGTAAAAGCACAGAGTTTGGATTATTACTCTATATATGCAAGGTGTGAATTAGCGAATTTTATTGTTTAGGAGAAAGAGAAACACATTTTTTTGCTAGAAAATTTATTATTTTTGAATTTTGTGGATTATGCAAGTGATATAATCAATAGGAGGCAACTCTAACATTACTGTCACAGTTCTGTTGCATAACATTTTCTTTTTCCATAATTTCGTCACATAAACCTAAGGACGTTTCTCAACTCCATTAAGCGGCTTCATTGCGCTCAGCTTATTCACATAAAGTGGGATTAAAATCGTTTGAAAGAGTTCGTATGGAAGGTATACCCCTAATGGCCGGATCCGGAGCCCCATCTTTGTGATAGGGCGTGCCTTCTCACATTAGCCGGAGATTAGGGGGCCCCATAACAGCCATTCGACAAGCCGTTGACCCGCGCTTTCGTGCCGTGGAAAAGATATATCGAATGAAGAAATGCCGTATTATATTCAGATGCTCTAGTTCTTATACATTAAGGCTTCTTCGCCTTTTCCCACTCGCGGCGCCTTTTCAGATATAAAAGTTTTTGGCTGCCCTGCTTCCCACGACAAAAATTTGTGGTGACCTCCAAGAAACAACAAAAGGGATAACAACTACCAAAAAACTGCTACTGTGAGACATTTTACTGAAATATTTTAAACAGGACAATTTTTAATAACTTTTGATTGCAAATAGTGAAAGACATCAAATAAGAAGGCACTTTGAATGCCCTCCCGGTCCAAACTGGTACTAATTGTGTACGACCCAACTTGGTTTAAAAAGCTCTGTCATATATATTCATAGCCGTACAACCATGGAAAATGATTTAATGACTGATTAATTCTGAGCCAAAAAATCTTAATCTTATAATGAAGGATATACTGTAAATCAAATCACTTGATGTAAGCATGACTGAGGGCTTTTTCACATCTTTTGTTTTATTAATATATTAATCTTGGTTGTGGACGTTTATATTAATACAGCTATTCTCAGCCTTTTAGATGTTGTTGCTGCAAAACCGGACGTAAATGTAACTAAAAAATGGCTAAACCTTTTAGTATTTGAGAGTAGACAACATTTAGTATCCCTGTCAGGTTTTAGTTGTCCTTACTGCCTGTAATTTTTACTAAATTTTACTCGCACTGCTTTTGAGGATTTTATATTATTTACATAAAAACGCCTTTTTTGTTACATATACTTATTTTCCTATTTTTAACAATCACTCCTTTTTGTATTAATAGAATATATATTTTCTTAGTTCCGTTTTCAACTGTTCGTTTTTCATCTTTTTTCTTATCTCTGCTCCCCCGCCCCCACTTCTCCATCCTCACTGTTGTGAATCACTGTGTTAGTGCACAGAACTATTAGATTATCGTTTGTTATTTATTTAATCAATTTTTAAATAGAATTATAATTTCCCAGGTTATTTTGAGGTAACGCTTCATAAGATCTAACTAAAGTCAGGGCAATTTTCGGAAACGGCAAACTATAAAAATTTGTAGGAAAGAATTCATTTTTAATATAATTTCCATGATTTCGAAGCATTTGTTCAAAATAATAACCGATGTTAACTTATTAATTAATGTATTATTTAATGTTCATTTAAGGTACACTTATATATAAAACGCTTTTTCGTGTTAGCTATTTA
Organism: Araneus ventricosus; assembly: GCA_013235015.1. Lineage (NCBI taxonomy): Eukaryota > Metazoa > Arthropoda > Arachnida > Araneae > Araneidae > Araneus > Araneus ventricosus. Next base: position 177,875 of record BGPR01000644.1, on the reverse strand, counting down.
GGTAATAGTGCTTACGTAGTTAATCCATCTGATTCCTACCCTTGTTATCATAGTTAACGTACTGTAGCCGGTGATGAATGAAATCCTTTTATACGTCTTTTCAACAGAGTATAACATTATGCTTTCTGAGAGATACATTTTAGTTTGTTAGAACATGAAATTAACGTTTATAAGGGATTAACTAAGAATTAAAGTGACAATTCTTCTTGAATGTTTGTTTTCAGTTGCATTATTTTAATTTTCATCTGACATTCAGGTAGTTTTCTGCACGAAATTAAAATTAATGGTATGCTTTATAACATATATCTTTTAAAAATAATTTATTTATTTCTGTTAAATCAACATTCATAATTATTGTAATTTTTATCCTTGTTAATAAACTTTGAGGAAAATATCCCGAATAGATCAGGTTTTTATGCTGAAAAACTCATTTAGATGCTCAGATATTTTTCATAAATGTCATGATATTGGCATTATTACGTGTTAAATGAAATTGCAAAATGAGCTATGTTACCGAATCATTTAGTTGGAAAATCAAACATGAGATCATTTCATTTCAGTTTTTGGTTTAAACTTTGTGAATCTTCATATGATTACTTTTTTATTCATTAGTAACTTTTTTTACATTTGAAAAATATTATTTCATAACTAGATGTTCTTTCATAATCATTGAAATTTTTAATAGCATTTTTTTCGATTTTAAAACAATAAGAAAATTTCTCAATATTTCTCCTGTACTAAATAATAAACATCTTTTCCAAATCCCTTGAACTATTTTCTAAATGCGATATTTATAGAAACGAGTCAATAATATTTTTAAAATCTATCATTTGTGTGAATGTATTCCTTTTTTAGAACATACGTTCTATATTTAAAAATATTTGAGTATTCCACTGTTCGATAAATGAAATTCAATTTTTGATGCATAAGATTACAGATATAAAATTAAAGAAGTTGCAGTTGACTCGACATAAAACTTTTTCGTCTGTTTATGAATCAAAATTAATCCGAAACATCGCTATTTCTATTTAATTACATACCATTTACGATTTTTTTTTTTCATTTTCTAGTTCATTTCAAAGAATATTCGCGTTTTTCTCTTAAAAAATATTATCGAAAGTGTTATAAATGTCATCTGCACAATTATCTCTTTTTCAGTGAAAAGAGACGAGCTTAGCGAAATCATTCGTCGAAAAGAGAGCAATTAGTAAAAGAAGAATGGCAACGCCTTTCAAAGCGAACGAGAGAAACGCGACCGATCAGACGATTAATTACTTACTTCTTAAGTCTGTTCAAAACTTGCAGGCAATTAAGTTTCTTTTTCATACTGTCCTCTCCTGGAAATTTCGATCTCTTTTCCTGGACGTCATTTATATAATGTCTGTAGTGGAATGAATACAATAAAAAGAAGGTAAAAGTTCCATTTCGTACAATAAGTGGTTTTTCTTTTTCATTCAAACACAGGCCTAATTAGTGTTAATTGCTCGTTTAGTGCATTGTGGAGTTCTAGACTTGCTAGTCTAAAGAGAGAATGGCGAATCTTTTCTAATTGGATTTGGAGTTCAATATTATTCTGCGTAACATTGTTTTGTTAATATTTATGAATTATTTAAAATTAATATAGCTAAGTGCTTCAACTACTAGAGTTTTTATTTCTGTTTAATTTAATTGCATATGTTATTGACTTTCTTTTTTAATATTTGTTTTGCTAGTTCAGAGGTCCATCCAGGTTTTTTTAGGTGCCCATTTTTGTGAGGAAAAAATTATTTTTGTGAAAAATAAAAATATTTTTGTGAAATATAAAAATATTTTTGTGAAATTTTTTTATCAAGTAAAAAATTCAATTTTAGCAGTCATATTTCTATATTTTACGTTAATTTGTTTTTGTGAAAGGGCCGTTTTATGACTTTGAATTTTGTGAAGGGGCCGTTTTCATGAAGTGGAATTTTGTGAAAGAGCCGTTTTTATGAAGTGGAATTTTGTGAAGGGGCCTCAAAACGGCCCCAATTTTCGCCTGGATCGACCCATGTTGTTTGTTTATCTTTCTCATGCGTTTTTTAATTCCCCAACCAGACATTTTTTGTTGTCCGAACTTTTTTGAAGAACTAAATTATAGCTGTGTGTGTGTGTGTGTGTTCCCTGATTTTTCAAAGTTTAATCGGTTTAAGGATACTTTGTATTGTGTATAGATCTAAATTGATTTAAGGATACAAAACAAGCTTTAAGTGCTTAACTTTTTTGCGAACTGCTAATGTTGAAGAACATGGTGTTTGCTAAGAAAATGAGTTGAACAAAAAAAGATATTAATTTTTTTCATAAAAATAAATCCTAAAAGCGAAAAATTTGAATGTGACCACAACGCGAGTTATTAAATAATTGAGTTTGTAATAAATATTATAATCATTAATTCATTGGATTTTTCATTGAAAGGTATGGTAGGAATTTGTTGGAAAATGCAATTATCTCTTACTTATAACGTCATATTCTTTCTAGTTTATAAATATTAGATAAAAATTCCTCCTAATTGTTTCAAAATGCCATTTAAAACTTTTAAAAATTACATTTCAATGCATACATAGGAATGTTATGAATTCAATTTAAAACTTGATATTGCTTATAAATATTTAAGAAACTAAGACCAAAATTGTTATAAACTATTCAGTTGAAAAATTAGAGAACTTAGATTGAGATTCATCGAGTAAGCTTGTTTCTGCTTGGTTAAGTTTTGAAGAATGTAACTGTTCTTCCCAGACAAACTAAAACAACTGACTGACAAACAAATTTAAAAGAATAAAATAAGGCCAGAACTTTTAAAAAATGGAGAACTGAAACATGCCTCTTTTTTTGGTCTGTTTAACAATTTTATTTCTTTATCACAAATAATTATACCTTCATCTACTTAGGCTAGTAGTGGATTGTTTTGTTATGTATGCTTCTTTGAGCATATATGCTTTTTTGAATGGGTTACGTAGAACAACGATAATAAAATTTTTATTCCCAGTCTAATACAGTCGAAACACCGAAAATGATTGAAATATTTAAAGCAAATGAATAATTTCATTTTTTTAGTGTTTTCATTAAAACCGTACTCTCTACTGATAATAGTTGTCACAAATGTACTTTTTTTCTTAACCCTGAAATGGAAATTTCATTTCAGTGATTCTTCATTAGAAACATAGAATCAAATTAAATCTTGGTTTAAGATTGGTCCATTTTGAAAGTCTTTTATGAACACAGAAATTAGATCAGAACAATTTCTATTTACTAAAATACCTTTTTCCATATAAATTTTATTTCAATCATGATTTTAAAAAATATTGACAGATATTCTATTATTTGTAAATTGCAGTATGAGAAGACTCGTGAATGAGCTGTCAAATATGACATTCCTATTTGACTTTTCTTATTATTTCAACCAATTTATTAAGAAAAGTTTCTGCTGACGCCCCTTGGAGTGCTGAAACTTTTCCTTTGATTCAGTTTTTCAGTATGGAGTCTATTCAACTACAAATACTTACTAACTTAACAATGAATTAACTCTTTGAACCCGGCTAGAGTGAGAATTCAAGTGCCTCAAAAACTGGAGAAAATTTTCATTGATGAAATCCTCACTTTCTCAACAGAAATTCCAGGAGGACGACACCCTCGGTTACGCGATGAATTGTTAACAAAAAAAGGAACCAATTTTCTCCCGTAAAATTCACCATGGCGCTCGAAACCGCCTGAGTCCGGCCTGTGTCGAATGAGGCGATTTGAGGCGGGATAGGGCTCATAGGGTTAAAGTATTATTTACTGATCGGGAGATGGAAGACCTGACACGGACGGCGCCTGGTCTTCAGATAGCTCATGGCTTGTAAAGATAGCTCATAGACACGTTCTCATTCGGAATGGAGAATGGAGCCACAATGAGCTTACATTTCCATTCAGTTGTTAAATGTTTTGGTTGTAGTATAAAGTTAAATGTAAAAGAAGTAAGATAGATGAAAACAGATTTACGATTCAAAAAAATGTAAAGACTATTATTACCACGCATGAAAATGTCGAATGAATTTACACTATCATTCAGTTTCTAGTTTAGTTTTATTAACGTCCCGTTTCCAAGCAACAAGAGGGTTGTTTTGGGGCGGACGGCGTCTCAACCAGCACCCCCTCTCCAAGCTTCCACACCGCTCCAGAGGAAGGGCCGTTTGGCGCCTTGCGTATGATTTAGCGTGCAGCAAGCCCACATACATGGCGGCCTTCAGTGGAGTTGGGTTTCGAGCCTCGGACCCTCCGGCCGCGAAGCCGAGACCTTGCCACTAGGCCACCATGATGGCCCTTTCTCTATCAGTAAAAACAAACTTTTAGAGCTGTTTTTTTTATCCATGGCAGTCTAATTTCCATTGTAAACAGTCTTTTGCTTTAAAGGCAAGAGAAATGCAGTGATACGTATTTTAGTATGTCTCAGGGAAAAGAACGTTATTTAAATGTAGAAGGAGATTTTATGAATAAAAACACCTCCAAGGAACATTACATTTACTGAAAAGTACATAAATCGGTGTCATGTCCTTGATCTCATTTCAGAACACGTTACTATATTTTTTTACGAATCTTCTATTTTGAGATAAATCAATTGAACAGGAAATCTCAATAGCGTCTACATCATTGCCGATGAAAATGTTTGGGCAAATATTATATATTAAATGACGAACAAGAGAATGCAGTACTCTTAATGCTACCTGACAAGTGGAATCATAATTTATTCTAGAATTACAAATAAAACATCCATTATATTTTTCCGACAAACAGAAAAGATTTTTAAGAAACTCTTTCACATAATTTACCGCAGAATTAGAGCCTAGTACGAAAACTGGTCTTTTTGATGAATTTGCATTGCGAGGTCAAGTTTCACACTGCATTGAGAAAGAAAGCAGCTCATATAAAATGTAATGGGCGAAGGGTGGTCACCCGTTATGCGCATTTGGAGATGTGAATTCAGTTCGAATCTTTAATCAACCTGAATATGCTGCTGAAGCTGTTTTTCACAGTAGAGGCTTTATTTAAATTATTTCTTTAAGAATGAAAGGGAAAGTCCTTGAGGGTAAAGCGTTTTTGTCGGCTTGTATATTAACGCTTTATAGACGAAAAAAATGTTTCAAGAGTTTCATGCATTCAGTGCGTAGGGTGTCTATTGTGAAAAATAGATAAAAGAATACGTATTTTATGAAGAGCTCATTATTCGAATATAAAGAGGAGCTGTATTATCTGTTATATAACCTTCATAATGTAAAAATTTTGTGCACTGTTAAAGATTTCTTTCAAACATAAATATTAATAATTTTGTTTTTATGATATATTTTACTAACCTTACCTTATTTTAATTTTATATGAATTCTAAAGGTGTTTATAATAGAAGTTTTCGTAGGAATATGTTGATTACAAAGAAATGTATTATTACACGGAATAAATCTATTTAAACTTGAAGTTTTTAATCTAACTTTAAAAAAATTTCATCGAAGTCTCAAGAAAAAATACCGACTCTTCAGCTGATAAAAAAATTCTGGTTGAAAAAAATTGACATTGTACTTGAAAAATATGAAATCATCCTTGTCTGTTTGAACAGAAAGTTTTTTTCGAGTGTCCAGTCTTGTTTCAAGTGTTAGAGCTGTTCTTTCAACCTTTACATTTGAACGGGCTCTAGGAATTTCATAAAATACCCTAACAGTTAAATTATCTTCTTGCAAATAGCTAATCTTTAATATATGCAAACAAACTTTTCTCTTGAAAATGTTTTTCGATTTATTAACCAGAACTTTGCTAACACTATTTTATGACAGAAACATCAGATAGTATAAGTCTCTGATAGTAGACTTCTTGATGACATGAATACTATAAATGAGTCTGATTGTACCTGCATGTAGCAATGTCTTTGTTTAAGAAATAAAAACCTAAAAGTTTAGAGTAGTTGTTGCTATATCTGTTTTGCGCAGCAGTGCCTTAAGAGAACATTTTTATGTAATCAAATAATCATTTTCAAAATATTTTAAGGAATTACAGAAAAAATTAAATGCTGAGATGTTACACTCTTTAATGCTTTTATTCTTTCGGTATTTTTATGCTATTTGGCATGTCTTCAGAATATTTTGACCTTATTTTATATTAGGTTGGTTCGAGTCAAATACGTTTATATAGAGAACTAATCAATGTTGCATAATTTTAATAATTTCTGCAAATTGTAAGTAATTTGAACTCAAATTAGGTTAGCAGTGTTAAAAGAGTGTGTTTCTGTGAAGACTAAAGTAAATTATTCTATTAAAAAGAAGAAGGAAAAAAAGATTTTATAAGTCAAGAAATTGATTGGGAAAAACAGATGGGCAGAGCTGACCAGGTATTGAAAGTTAAAGAAAACTTTCAATGGAGTCACTGCTGTCTCTCATTATGCTTACTCAATTGCTCCAAGCCGATTTAATTTTCGTATCCATCTCATGTCTTGCAGGCGGAAAAGGATGAGACTTAACAACACATCGTAAAAAAGTGCACTTGCATGTTAGCAGCATGGGTATTTCCGTTTATCACGTGATTGTGACGTCACGTGAATTGACCCTATCATTTAACCGATATCACTCATATCTCGATATCACTGCCAGTTCTCTTAAAATCATGCACAGCATCTCAACATCAGTATTTCTCAACGCTTATAAATCACATTTCGGTCTTCATTTAGGAATAATCCTTCTATCGTATGAGAAAAAAGAGTCCGTTAATCATCTTCTGCAACCCCTCAGGGAGGAGCTAGCATTCCATATGGGATCTGCGACATTCCTGTCTACTCAGACAATGCCTCTTCCTCTGTCATTCAGTTTCTCTGAGAGATAGATAGCATCGAGGATCCCTTTCTAAGAATGTCCATTAAACAGTATTTCTTAACGATGAGTTTAATTGCTGCTAGTCGGCGTGGCTGCTCCGAGACCTCTGTCTTAAATATGCGCCTGGGGTAGGCTGGTGTGAACAGTTTCGATACAACGGCGCAGCGTGCGTTTTGATTAATTAGCCATTGTGAGTATTCGTGTGTTGATTGTGTTTCCAAATGGCGCTTGAGATGGGCTATTAGTGATTATGGGTTAATAAGTGCTTACCTGAAGCGATATTTCCTGGACGATCCGTCTGGGATTTGTTTTGACTCGATTGTTGCGAAAGTGTTTGCGATTATTATGCGGAAAGTTGTGTGTGAAGTTGGAAAGGAATAATTTGGAAGGCGTAGAACTTCCTGGATAGGTTTGCGCTGTTAGTTTAAAATGCTTTGTTTTTGTATTTCTGACTCATTTTCTATTGTTTTATCAAATGCATTTGTGCTTTCATCTGTTTAATAACGGACTCTCATTATAATATTGTTATAGTTTAATTTCCCGGTGAATAAAAGAATACAGTAGTTATTTCTTAAAATGCTATGAATACATGGAAATAACAATCAAAATTCAGTAATGTCTCTATTACCGATCGCCAGTTATTATTTGTTCATCACGAAAGCTATAAATAACATCCAAAGAGCTGTATATAAGTTATTTGACCCAAAATAAAAAAATCAGTCTATAAGAATAGATTACTGAAGATTATTGAAAACCTGATTGTTGAACAGAAATAACCAGTCACCATTTTGCTGATAACTTATGAACTAAATTTTTTCAAACTGACACTTAAAGCTATTTATAGTCACAGTCGTAGACAAAATCCGGATTTTTGGGAGAACGTAAAAGTTGTATTCAACATCGTTGTGCTTTATGCTCTTAGCATTGAAATAAATAGATTTTGTCGGAGAAGAAAGTAGATAGAAAGGTGAATAGGATGAAATTTCATCGACTCCATTTTATTCTCTTAAACTGAACTCTCTACTGTGAAGTTACTCTACAGATATGCTTGCCGCATTTGTTGCTTTTCTTAGCATTGAAATAAATGGATTTTGTCGGGGAAGAAAGTAGATAGAAAGGTGAATAGGATGGAATTTCATCGACTCCATTTTATTCTCTTAAACTAAATTCTCTACTGTGAAGTTACTCTACAGATATGCTTGCCGCATTTGTTGCTTTTGTATTCAAGAAAGTTTGGAACGTTGAATCGTCAAACATTCTAAAATACCTATCCATAAACCATGCGTGAAGAAAAGAATTCATTGAGTATGAATCCATATCCTCTCTGTCTTGCTGTAAATATGTATGGTATTTGTAGGGGAGTTTATTGTGATTTTTTTTTTTTTTGCTCGTTTTCTCGTACATGGGCCCTATTTATGGGATGAAGTATTTCTAAGCTAAGTAGTAACATAACTAGATAGTATGGGCCCCCGGCAAATGTTTGTGAGGTCCTTAGAAAATTAAACCAGTCCTAATTGTAAAAGTGCATCATAGTTGGAGATGTTTAAGGACTCTTTATAATATCGATAATTGATTCAAAATGGTCCTATAATTTTTAAAGAGTTAGAAAATAATTCAATATTTATTTACATTTTTATCTGACCAAGCTTTTTTATTTTTTGTATATTAACAATATTTTACAAATAATTTTCATGTCGAGCTTTCGTTTCATCAAAAGTGTCTATTACTTTTTTCAAAATCCAGCGTTGACCAAGGGATATTAAATTCCTGTCTATGGAATTGTAACATCTTGGGTCCTGGGATTTTGCTGGTCTTGTCACCCTATAGTTACGCCACTGAAGCTAAACATCCTTTATTTCTGATATATTCATATTTCAGTGTGGAGAACATAACTCAGTCGGCTGTAAGATAGATCGCCATGTAATCCATATTGAAGCCGGAAATCAAAAAAGAATCTCTCCTGGTTTCGAAACTCATGAATTGCTTTCGGATAAATACCCCTCACAAAGTGAATTTTTCATTCTTCCTTATTCGTTTCTGACTTCCACGGAAATGACATCAAATCATGACCATACGCCTTGAGCAGGCTTGCTTATAAATATGAATTATAGTTTTGATGATGAAAGATGTTTGAATAAAAAAAAAAAAATATCGCAATGAGCTATTATTTCTATTCATTTATCGCAATTGCTTGGAAAAGAAATATTAAAAACGGGAATGCGAATTTTTAGTTCATATAGAAACGAAATATTAAAAAACGAGAATGCGAATTTTTATAATTCTTTTCCATGCAATTGCGATAAATCAATAGAAATAATAGCCCATCCAAATAACTGCGAACTTATTTAACTCCTAATTAATGCTGCGAATTTAACTCCTAATAAAATGCCACATTTTTTTAAAAAAAACTTTTATTGTTATGTCCATCTATATAAGAACAGAAAATACACCTGAGATACTTAAGCATGTCCAAGTAATGTTTTTTTTAAAATTAATTGCTATTTTAGCTAAAATGCATATTTAAATATCAAATATTCTGTAATTCGATGCATGAGTTAGACTTGTCATTTCAGTACAAGAGTTGAACATAAGAAATTCATTTCCAGGTAACTCGTAGATTAAAAGTGAATGAAGACGAGTCACCTGTTTTCCAAAACTGAGCCCGCCAGTGGAAGATTTCTTTTCGTTTATACGGTGGACATTTCCGAGAAAAGTTCGTGCATTCGCGCAGGAAAAAATAACCCACCGCCTTTCCTAATGGACGCGCGGGTCGGAAGGTTAAAAACGAGTCGGGAACCCTGAGAACGGAAGTGAAGAAACTCCCTGCCCCCTCTCTCACTCTCTTTGCACTGTGGACGATTCAGGAAAAAATTGCCCAGCTATTACAAGTTCCCCGTGATTTGCTCTCTCCGAAGAACCGAGAACAAATAGAAGAAGAATATAAAAATGATGGCGAAGAAATGACATCGTGTGGTATGTTTGATTGTTTTAGATTCAGGGGTTCGATTTCTATTGTTTGATTGCCTCGCTTTACATTTCTGTTTATCAGTCTGGAAACGTATGTCTGGCTCTCTTTTGGATATTTTTTGTGTTTATGTAAGGTAGTTGTTTTGTACAGAATTTCTCTGAAAAATCTTCATTGCCAGAAGAGATTTGGGTGCGAAGTAGTTATTTTTAGAGCAGGCCATTGGCCATCATGAAATGCAAAGTCGTTTTGGAGTAAGTTATTTCTATAATAGGTAGACTGGATGTGAAACCTTTGGAGCATGGGCATAATATGAAGTTTCTTCTTTTCTACTCAAGGTAAACTTGGGTTCAAAATTACGGAGTCCTTGCCAAAATAGCCCTCGTGTGGCTTCAAAACATGACGTTAGTGTAACTAAACTAAATGTAAACTTTTAGTCGTTTGACATTCAAATTACTGGTTTTTCGGAATAAAAATTTTCATCTAAAATTTGACGGTTTCTGTGGAATGATAAGAAAAACAATCTGCTCTCCGTCATTTTCTTTGCTAAATGGTAGATCTGTGAGAAAGTTGGGAAACGTAGAAAAGCATGATTTGAAAGAAATTTCTGCGATTGATGGATTGATTTGAAGAAAATGAATTGCTAAGCTCCATCAACTATCAGTCAGAAGAAATTGTTGCTTCTAATGAAAATACCTTTTTGTCAGTGCAGTTATATATATCGTTGTTTTTCCATCAGGATTTTGACTCAAGAATTTCACCCATTTTATGCCCATGCTACTTATTCTTCAATTTTCTTGTTAACTGGCTCAACAGTCTTATTTTTAAGATTGCTTAGGTATTACTATTCTGCCTTAATAGAAGAAAGGCGGATTTGAATAAATATGTCGTCCATGCTCAGCGTCAGTGTTCTCCTCTCGATTTTCTCGTGTATTTCCACAGTATGGAAGGCTTCGTTTCATCGAATACATACATGCATCATATTCATCGTGACTTGCTTAAACTACCCCTAAACTGCATCTCGTGCTATTTACTGGAGATGAGTGTTTCAGATTTTTCGAAAATAAAATTAAAAAAGAAACTTCCTTTATATTGAGAACACCTTCTTGACTCTTTAAGAACCAGTTCTATTCTTCTAGTATCTCTATTTTATTGATGACACTCGTTCGATGGTATTTATTTATACTACCACCTTGACCTTGTGCTTCTGAGCTGTGTATTTAGTTGAATGTAGTACTTGAAAGCTTTAAAATAGATATGAATCGTGATTCTAAATGGGAGCATAGCGGAGTTTGGGAACCTCGAAACATCGACAGCACATATTTCTATCAGATCCTTCCATTTTAGTAAGTAACCAGCGTCAGTGTTCTGCCCTCGACTTTCTCGTATACTTCCACAATATGGGATGTTTTGTGCTCTGTTTCATCGTATACTGAAGAGAACCTAGTATGCTTTTTGGACTTCCTCCCATTGACCAATTGGGTTTAAAATTAGATACAAATCTTCAATTTTGGTGTCAATGTGTATAACTTGTTGCGTTTTCGAGTAATCGGGTTCTCATACACGCGGATGAAGAGATCAACCAATCGACAAGCTTCCGGATTCAGTAAAAATGTCTGTAGCCCATATCTGGTCATAAGAACACTGGTTAAATTTCATCCATCTTGCTCGCTGTATTTTTTGAGATATTGTGCTCGTATGCACTCGGACAGGCAGACAGACTTAATGCGAAATTATTTCAAAGCTGTTTTCATTTGTTTTATCCTATTTTAAAAAATGGAATAAAATGTAAAATCAAATACCAATCCTGCAAATTTTATTAAACTGATTAGAGTCGTTTGACTCTTAAGCTAACCTTAGGCCTCGGCGTTATTAATAAAAAAAATTGTGCTGATGGATGTTTGAGAGGCTATATAACAGAAGGGGCTACTCAAAAATAAAAAATATTATTCAGAAGTATGCGTATGAAATACGGGGTGGGGGGTGGATTCGATGCTTTTTCGAAATGCTGTAATTTTTGTACTTTTGAACCGGGACTGAATGATGTGGATGACACATATACATTCAATTCTCCATGCCACATCAGCATTCAGAAGCTTGAGACATCGCAGATTTATGCTGAGCACCTTAGTTATTGTTTTGACTTTTAGTAATATTTTAATATGATACAAGAACTATAACAGTTAATATCTTGAGGTAGAATATGTTTAAACGTAAGTACTTTTACCAGAGATTTTAAACTGAATATAAAATTAAATACTTATATCATAATAAACACAAATGACAAACTTGAAAAAAATTAGTATTTATGAAATTTAGTATTGTTTCGAAGCGTAGCATTTCCCAAAATGTCTGAACTTAAATAAATTCCTTTTAAACTAGTGTTTCCTGAGCACTAACTCGAGTGTCATTTCCTACATCTTTGCTTTAAAAATAAGTTTTCTCTTAACTTTTAAATATAATCAGAATACTCAATATATATGTATATAATTTACCTTTACCTAAAAATATCACGAAAATGTCCTGGAGACAAAGCATTATTTGGTATCGTTGCTCCTACACAAAAGAAATATAATCGAGAATTATTTTCCGTTGTAATATATTTTCAGATGAAATTAATTAACAGTGATACATTTTTGGCGCTATTTAATAATTTCGTTCAGCTACGATCCTGCTAGAACTGCATAATAATACACTGGTGACATTTTTAAAATTTTTAATATAAATTCATATAGAACCATGTTTGTTAATAAAATGCTCCAGATTTTTACTAACATTCAAATGTCAACAGAATTAGCTTAACCTTGTGGCAGCATATTGGAAAGAGGATTGAGCTTATTATTCTCTGTGATGCCGTCTACGGAAATAAAGGATCTTTTACTGTCTTCTTCTCCCTCGAACTACTTTTCTTACTGTCCTTAAGTGTCTCTTACTGACTCTTTTTTTTAAACCATCCTTGTTTAAAGCTATAGTTCTTATCATTATCTTTGTTCCTCGCTGTTCTGTACAACATATTTCGTTTACAAAATATTTATGAGGAAATGGACTATCAAAGTTTTATATTAATATCCTACGGATGTATGAAAAAAATTATTACTCTGTTTAATTTCATGACATCAGAAGCAGCGATTCCTTTGGCTGCGGAAATCTGGGAAACCCCTTACACTATCCTACAAGTTGCCTGTTTACAACATCATACTGCCTAACAAAACCGTCAGCTGACCTAGAACCACTTTGGTGGAAAAGAGTTATGGACAACAACAATTCTAGGGCGAAAATCAGAAAACTCATCCACTTCATCGCGGAAAACGAAACACTCTTATTTCCAAAAGATGGTGACAACAACTAGCCACAGACTCAATTAACTCTATGTACTCATATTCTCTCTTTTTCCATACATAAGGCACCACCCTCTCAAATTCAACAACACAACAACCTGAAAGACTTAACTTTAAAAAATATTATATTCTTTTGTTCTAAATGTCCTTTTTTGTATCTTTATATAGAAGGGTTTGGTTTTTTTTGCTCTGGCTTTTTCAATAAAGTTTCACGCATACCCAACCAACCGACAGGGAGCCGTCCTGGCTCCGAGGTCGGGGGTATGAATGAAAATTTATGTATTTCATGAAAATGGTACGAAATCATTTTTGGAATGCCCACGCGAGCATTTGCTTGATAAGGTCAATCACGAGACTCATAGTTAACATTACATTGGCATGAGAGAGAGAGACAAACTGTGCAATCAGGTACTGTTGAACCAAATAAGCTGATACAAATGATTTCTTAGATTGTTATGAAGAAGAGGTTAAAGGTCATAAACTTGGTCATGTTCCTTCTTCAAACTACTATTTTCAGCTCAAGTTCCCAAGTCTGAAATTGGATATTCCTCTTCAATACCTTTTCAAATCTTTAAATAATTTTTATTAGAGATTTATTATTATTCACATTTATTTTCAGTTTGTTTCAAATCTTTTAAGTTTGCACTGATGTAACTTACATCTTTGAAATCGAAGATTGAATAAGACTTGCCTTGTTTCTTCCACTAGAAAAACAACAGTGCAGAATCGATGGCTGCTGGTGTAGATTGGTTGAAGCATGGAAATAAATTGGTGGCCACAAGAATATAATGTTATTTAAATAGTATTTGTAAATAATCTTTCACCACTAAAAATAAGACAATTTTTTCGTTGAATCGTATCATTCTTAACTATCTTGTTTTGAAGCTGCATCACGAATAATCTAGAACAGAGGTTCCCAATCTATGTTATGCGTAGAGGAAGGTGGTGTACCTTAGACATAAGTGTACCTTGAACCTATGCCGATTTTAGAGCCATCTGTATAGATGTATAGAAGATGTTATATGTATTTTGTACACATGCCACCAGAGGTCACAGTGTACCTGAACTTATTTTTCAAGGTGCTCATTTGAATGAATGAATCCTGAAAAAGGAAATTCACCCATCGAAAGTAGTTTTTTTCCTGTTGAATTTTGTGTTAATTGTTCCCAAACATACATAAATTACTTTATAGTAAAATGCCTAACTTATAAAGCACAGTTTTAGCTATAATAACATGTGTTGGAAATTATGTTAAGTCTAACCTCAATTTAGTAGTCAGCCATTTTCCATGAAATGGCCAAGTGGTGTACCTTGGTACATGACCACTACATGGTCTACCACTTATGTTGTGGAAAAATGTGATGTAATGTGGAAGTTACCACATCCCATGTTGGCTGGAGGATCTGAAAGGCAGCTTCGGAAATTAACATTTGGAATTGACTTGTCTAATTACGATGTTGGTTAAGCCTACTCATAGGAATGAAACTGTTGCTGTAATAATTTTATATTCGGTCTAATCTAAGACCTCATTAAGTAAAAGTGCTCATTAACATTTTTCTGTAGCTAAAATACCAATAAATGTTTATGTTCAAACTATTTGGTTAGATTTTTTAAATCTAGAAATAGCTGGTCCAAGGTACACTACCCATGGTGTACCTTGGTCCTATTTGCACTTTTTTTTTAAATTGTAAATAATGCACTGAAATACTTTTTAAAAAAATCTACAAAAAATATATGTTATGTATAAAGGCCTAAAATATGAAAGAAAAATTGTTTTTTTTTACATTTCTTTTAGTAATTATCCAATTAAAAATTAAAAAGTAAAAATGGGACCTAGGTACACCACCTTCCCCTACCTCTGGTGGTACGTGAGAGACCAGTTAGGGGTACGCGAAAATGATCTTGGTAATGACAGAAAACACAAAACTTAAAAATATTCTAGAATTTCGTCTTCTCAAATTCTTATGAAAAATGAAAGTGAAAATTGTACGAGTTCGTAAGCCTATTCACGAAATAAGAAAAAGGATTAATCTCTAGTAATTGAGTAATTGTTATCTCTCATCACAATACGAAATTATTTCAATGCCGTTTTCATTTGTTTAGACGCTTAACAATTCTATTTTAAAATATGGGATAAAATGTCAAATCAAAAATAAATCTTTCAAATTTTATTAAGTTCATTAGAGTCGTTTGACTCTTAAGATAACCAAAGCCATTGGCGTTTTTAATAAAAACATTTTTGTGCTCAAAGGGATGGTTGGGGGGGGGATATAATAGTAAGGGGTACTCAAAAATAAAAAGACTAATTAAGGGGTACGCGAGTGAAAAACGTTTGGGAACCACTGATCTAGAATCACTGGGTTGCCGAACTAAAGCCGAGATTACTTTTGGACAATACCGGACGGAACTGGAAGGCCTCGAGATCCTAACATTTAACTACTACCAAGCACAAACTTATTGTCAGTGATATGAATTCTATGGAATCCAGCGGTCCTGTATCCAGTATTATCCCAATATAAACCCGGCTTTACACTGTATCGAATTTCTCTACCTCCTGACCACGAAGTGAAAATTCTTCCAGTGAGCCATCTTGAGGTAGATGTATAGTAATACAACTAATAATCTCCACAGATGATGTAAGGCAAGTTAACTGATGTTCTCCGAGATTGACGACTCGTTAGGAATATAATATTAGAAAAAAATGTTCGCACAAAATGGGTTAAGAAATAAAATGTTGATGACTTGTTTCTTTTACACCGTGTAACAACACTGTATTCTTCATAGGAAATGTAAGCGTGGGCGGACGGAGGTGTTTGCTATAATCACTTACGAGTGTAACAACGTGTATTTTGGAGTAATCTTCCACCATTTCACCATCACGAAAAGAATGCGATGCTCGTCAACAAAGAAATTGCTGGCAGGGACATTCGTCGGGTGGGGGATCATCGGGTAATTGGCCAACCCCGAGTCGTCTGCTCGATTGTTTTTACGGGATGCTCATGATCTGAAGCTGATAGGGTCTGGTGCTCACGTCACTGCAATAATATAAATGATGTCGGGGTTATTGACGCTTTCGTTTTCGTTGACCCCTCTGGCGTATTGACCGATTTCCGGATGACAGCTCTTTAGCTTTCGGAAGGAATCGTTCCCATCGGGGTCTTACTCAACCAGAACAGTGCAGCAAAGTAGTCAGGGTCGTCTTATCCATTGGGCTGTAGCCCAGAGGGGTCTAAAAATTACTATACCAATTTTATTTTAATTTTGAACCAAAAAATTTATTTATTTATAATTTTAAATATATTAAGAGTGAAAATATGATTAGGGCTTGTAACTAGACAGCTATCGATTTTGTTGTGTCACATAAACATGAATATCAGTTAAAAAATATTCATATAGAGACTATCAGTGAGAAAAACTTAAACTATGCTTGTAATAGCAGTTACCTACATTTTCAATGAAAAAATTGGTATCTGCACGCTTATACTTAATATCATAGTTTATTGCTCATTTATTTTATTAGGTAGGAATTTTCGTTGGGCCGTAAGCGCTCAAATTCCTAGGTTGTGATGGGGCGCCAAATTACTCTAGCCCTGGGCGCTCAAATTCGTTAAGACGGCCTTGAAGGTAGCTACTGATATCTTGGGCTTTTTGATTTCTGCTAACAGGAAGATGGCCCAGTAGCATCTTGAAGAAGTTTGACTGGGCTTCATGTTTCCCATGAATTGCATTACCTTACATTTTCAAAAATGATTTATTAAGTGTAATTCATTTGCTTTGAGGATTTGGCAATGTTTTATGCATTGATAATACGTTCGGTTTTCATATTCGTCTGGTCATTATATTTCATACATTTTAAGAAGTCTGTTAAAAGTCGTTTAGCTTCAAGATTCCTTAGAAGATGATTTACTATTTTCAGGGCCATCTTAGCAAATCTCAGCGCCCTGGGCTAGAGATAATTGGCGCCCCATCAGTATCGTAACCAGGAATTTGAATGCCTGTGGCCTAAAGAAAATACCTACCTAATAAAATAATTAAAGATAAAATAAAGAGAGAGAGAAAGGGAGAGAAAAGTCACCTGTTCTCTGATTAGCGTCTCATAGTTTGAGAAATTGGAACTTTTCATATTTAAAATTATAATTAAATAATTTCTATGATTCAAAATTAAAATACTAAGTAAAATCAGTATAGTAAATTTGCAGGCACCTTTGGATCATTGGCGCCTCTGGGTTGCAGCCCAATTAGCCCATTGGATAAGATAGCCCTGACTGTTGTGTGCAGATTGCCATCTTCGTAATTCGTCTAATAATTCCAACTGACTGGTTGTCGATTTCCTTCCAAAAGCAAGGGATGGCGAATATTTGATGAACTGTCATTTACTACGCAATATCAAATATCACAAATACCAATGATAAATACTACTGTCAAAAAGGTGTGATTCAATCATTGGTAAATAAATGTGCATGAAGTGTTTCAAATTTTAAAAAAATGCATACCTTTTTAATGTACTTTTCCTTAAGTTTTAGTTTTTAGTTCTATCTTCTGTCAACAGATGGAGCCACTGAGAACCATTTTGGTGCTTAGAAAGAAGATTGTTTTTTTTTTTGTGGTCACCACGTTTACTCCCTATCGCAGTTTCATTAGTATTGCATTAAATGTGAGTCACCATTCTTGTTGTGATATGCGTTTTCGAATAATTACAGCTCTTACGTAGCGCTCGGTAATCGAGGGTCACGGCTCTTATCGATTACAGCTCTTGTATAACGATAGAAAATAGCAATAATCGTTAGAAACAAATATTCACAGGGAAGCTTAGTTAACTGTGATCGGAACGGAAAATGATCGGATTTGTGGCTAAGGAGATTCTGAATAGTGAACTGTGTTGATGTTAGCTTCCGCACTTTATGGGAATATTTGTGGTTAACTTAATTGATCGGAATTTTTTTTAGTAGTTTTCGCTTATCCATCTATTGTCAGTATATAGAACTAAAAACAGAAAATTTTGCAGAAAGTGTAATAAAAACAAATGACAATTTTATATTTAAATTTTTTTCAAAGCACTTTACATACCTTTATTAAGAATTTGAAAATTAAAAGTGTGATTGAAATCACACTTATTCAGAACAAATATTTAAAACTAACAATAGACAAAATATCTGTTATCAAAAATATCGTGGATCATACATCCCTACCTGAAGAGGCAGATGAATCGCCAAATCTGGCTGTCCTCTCCCGTGGTGAAAGGGTTGACCCAGTGCCGTGGGAAAGCTTCCACCCACTGAACAGAGGTACTGGCGCTTTTGTATTTTATTTTTCTTCGTGCCCGCGCATATATGAGAAGTGAAGTCAGAGATTAGTTTATCGGTAGAGAATGAAATTTACGATGGACTCAGGCTTCCCTGACCACTCCTTTCGCTTAGAAAGGGGGTGAGAGTCGCTGCTCATTTATTTACTCACGGATGTGAACAGCCTCCGATAAACAAGTCACCTCTGTTTCTCAGATGCACTTTCCTTCAGAGAGCTGGCTTTACCTCTGAATGTTTCGCTTGAGGGTCGTTTTCGTGAATTAATAAACATTTCTGTTGGTGCTCTGTATGTCACTGAACTGCTAATTGAAATTAATTGAGAGATGCGATACAATGGGATGGATTCTCACGTTGCACCAATTTAATTTTGAAATCGATTGTTTCTTGTATTTACTATTTGTAGAATCACGCCACAGTACAGTGTAAGACAACGTGCGTGTTAGATGACATACACAGTGGTGTTCACCATGCAACAGTGTCGTGACGTGAAGTTGACTGCATTTAATTAGCTGTCATGGTAACGTATTTGACATTCCGAAAACAATTACATAAACTGTGATGCTTGTTAATTGTTCTGATGAAAACTATTGATGTCCGTTGAGATAAAGTTTTAAGGTTTTTAATGGCTATTAAATGCAAAATGAAATTTATTTGTCAAAATTCGGTGAAATCCGAGTTTACTGAAAAATTTTCGTTCTGCTTTGAGGTCTATATTATACAAAGAGAAACAAAAAAATTCTATTTTAATTATCGTGTTTTATAGTGGAGAATATCTCAAAAAATCATACGTTTTTGAAAACCAGAGGTGGTTAAATTTTCGTTAATGATAAACATAAATCTGGCGCATGAAACATATTCTAATTCAACTTGATTTTTTTATCTATCAGATACATTACTTATTTAATTTTTTAAAGAAAACATGAGTGTTTGCACTTTACATTTTCTATTGTAAGAAAAAAAAATTTATTAAGAATTTTGTTTGTTTTCAGCTACGAATGCATTTAAAAAGATTGTTTGTCTGGTAGATATGAATCGAGACTATTTAGAGTCGCAACATTTTTGAGAACTCTTATTTCTGTCGATATTTCGACAGAAAACAGAATCTGTGAAGTAAAAATAATTTTAAAAATCCATCTTATTATAAATTACCTTCATAATCGTAAGGTCTAAACAACTGCCTCATTTTTTTATTAACCATCTACTGTATCATTTTTTACTTTCTCGTATACGAAATATACAAAGAGAAAGTATTGTAATCGTCAAAAAAATCGAACTCGAGATTTTGACGAATCTCCTCGTTTTAGACCTCCCCGAGTCCGAAAAATACAATTTTGGAATTCTGTCTGTTTGTGAACACGATAATTCGAAAACTATTAGATCTACGGGGATGAAATTTGGTATGTGATCTTTACACATTATTTGTAGGTTTCTGTCAAATATGTCTTATCTCTTCGCGGCCATGTGGACACTATAACTCTAAAACTTGAATAGCTAGTTGTATAAAATTAAATAAATCAGTTTTATCATCATGAATGTAGGTCCGTATCAAATTTTGGACCAAATCCGTCAAAGGGTTGATGGTCTGTCAGACTGTATAATCGCATACTTTTAAAAATTATATCTCCTAAACCCTTTGGCTTAGATAAATAAAAATTGGTATGACGGTTGCTAATATTAATTATAGATCTGTTCGTTAATTATAGAAATTTCGTTTCAATCGGTTTAAAAAAAGGCGTTCAAATCGCATAATTTATTTTTCTAATCCGATTCTCCATGCGCATGCATACTGGTAGCTATTTCTGTGCACGCGGAAGCTATGGAGCGAATTACGTCACTTTGTCCTTGAGCCGGCAAGAGTGGCGTTTTAATCGGTACGCATTTCTTTGACTTTGATTCTTTACCTAAATATTTTACAATCGCTATAATCTACAATGAAAAACCTTCTGATAGTCATTGGATTCTGAGTTACAGTAGGTTCGAATTTTTTTATCCACGCGGGGGGGGAGGGGAAACAGCGCCTTTTAGGGGAAGTATACGAGAAAGTTTAGGGAAGACCGCTCCCGCTGGTTTCATTTGTATTTACTTATTTTACTGCGAAAGAACTTTCACATATCATGTTTAGCCTATTTAATAAGATTCATTAATAAGATATTTTTTATATTCTGTGATAAATTTTTATTAAAATATCTTACAAAAAGTAATGAATGTGCAGCATTTTTTTTATTTTCTCATTTACGAAACAAAGAGGAAATCCATATAAAGTGAAAACGACAATTTTGGAATATCGGGCGCGAAGCTGCGCGCATCACCCGTGCTCGCCTAATCGTAGAAAGAGACCGTCAAATTAGTGGCGTGACTTTTTGTAGCTCCAAATCGGGGAGTGCCCTTATTTTAGAATGCAATAGACAAGAAATCGTTGATTGTGTATTTTGAAGATACTCACGAAGCTGATTTGAAACAAGCGACCGAACTAAGACAGTAAAAGTTACAATTACAGTAGTTTTGCTTTGAAAGCCGTGGTTAAAAAAGAATTTATTACGTATATATGGGGAGGGGGGTTCAGAGTTGAACACAGTCCATGCTTTTCCCATTTTGTATTAACTACGCAATGTGTTGTAGAAATGCTGCATTTTCTGTGTAATTACGTTTCAAGTCCATAGTTCAATTTGTATTCACCAGGCAGCAAGAACAATGAAAAGTCCAATGTTATTTTAAATGCAACTAATGAACTCTGTTTCCTCAGAATTGAATCTCATGGACTTGGTTCATTAACTCTGAACCCTCCATATATTTCGGAGGGACAAGGAATGGAATCTGGTGAAATGCATGAATGAAACAATTAGGAAACTAAACATAATTTGTTTTAAAAAATCAAACAGCTCTTCAAAGATGGCTACAATTACTAACTTTTAACGAAGTAAAATGAATAGCAGTGAGACGGGAAGCTTCATCACTCTTTTTTTTTTGTTTTCGTAGTGAAGAAGAGTGGAATAATGGTATGTATCGCAGATTTCAGGATGATTCGTTTCGTCCTTCGTATTTCTTGTTAGTCTAATAAGAGGATTAATAAAAAAAGTTTACGAAGGTAATAAAATAAAAAAAATACTTATTAACATTGGACAGAAAATACAAAAGGGAATTAAGAGGAATACTTGCCGATCACTTTTCCACATAATCACCAAATCTATTTAGGCATTTATCTGAACGCAAAACCAACTTGTTTAACCCGGCTTGGCAGAAATCACGTCCTGTCCATTGAGACTTTTCTCAACAACTGCTTTCACATCACTTTCTGAGGAGAACCTTCTTCCAGATAAGTGTTCCTTCAATTTCGGAAAAAGGAAATAATCAATAGGCCATCGTGAAGCCGTCCGACGCAAACGCCTTGGTATGTTGAGTGATGGTGTCATCCTCCTGCATGACAATACCCATACTGCTCGCAAAACTCAAGAGCTGCTGCGAAAGTTAAGTCTGGAGCCACCCCCCTACAGCCCAGATTCGGTACCCAATTTGGGTTCCAAACACTTATCTAGAACAAGGTTCTTTTCAGAGAGTGACGTGAAAACAGTTGTCGAGAACTGGCTCAATGGACAGGACGTGATTTCTGCCAAGCCGGCTTAAACAAGTTGATCCAGCGTTCAAATAAATGCCTAAGTAGATTTGGTGATTATGTGGAAAAGCGATCGGCAAGTATTCCTCTTAATTCCCTTTTGTATTTTCTGTCCACTGTTAATAAATAATTTTTTATTACCCTTGTAAACTTTTTTTGCATCCATCCTCGCATTTGCATTAGCATTTTTATCTGCATGGCGGCAGTACGGCGTACGATTAATGTTCGAAGACCTTTCTTTACGTCCTTGGCCAAGGACGAAATAAATTTCTAACCATATCCATCCCTTCCCTTAATCCTTATTAGCCGGTTTAAGCATCGCATTTCCGCTATCATCAATATTTCATTTTATTATCGTTTTCTTTTTCGTTGCCCCCGAACAAATACCGTGGTCGGGAAAGTCAATCTGAAGGCTTCCCTCGTAAATTACAACCGGGGTGGACTCAAAGGGATAAAGAATGGCACTGATAAAAAAAGGAACGTTTTCGAAGTAAACACCATTATAAAAAATAAAGGTCTGAAAATAATCTGCCGATAAATTTGAGTGTGGCGCCTAGGCGTGTGCTGGCTGGCCTTAACCTTAACCGCGCAATGGCATGTTCGAAGTGACCCCTCTCGAGCCGCTGACCGACCCCGAGCAGAGCGAAAAGGAATACTTCGTTCTCTTTATTTTTTATTGCTATTTATTCGGACTTCGTAAGAGGGAGAATTTCGATTCGGAACGAATCGGCGAATGTGATGAGGGTTTTTTTTCCCCCGGCCGTTTGTTGGAAATGGATAGGTTTTCCTTGATATCGTGATTTAAATATGTTTTTGTGAGTAACCAGATAGAGTCATTTGAAAGGGTTAAAATATCAAAGTAAAAGAGGTTGCGTTTTTTCCCCGTAAACACTTGGTGCAATGCACGATTCGTTTGTTGGTATAAAATGTTTTTATAAGGCTTGAAAGAAGTGTTTTGTTAGTAATAAAATGCATGATTTGAGAATGGTAAATTATGAGAGACGGACTGATTTCTTTTCCTCGTGAATTTTGTAAGTATTATGTGACCAGCTGTTTGTCGATGCGTTTTTATTTATTTTCAGTGATGTGCTAGAATTGCATCATACAGTGAAACCTCTTCAGTAGGTCGTTTACGCTTGATCCTGATTCATACTTTTTCATTTCAATATTTAAAAAAAAAGCTTTATAGCGTTGCAGGTGTTCGGTATTTCCAATACATAGATATCCCCTTTTTTCGATTGTATTCTTTCCCTGCACAGTAGAGCGTTCTAGTTATATTTGGGGATTTGAAGTCTTCTCAATATTATATAGATCAATTAACAACCGTTTGACGAATGGGATACGGAAAGACCGTTGCATAGAGCCTGAAGATGTCGAGGACCTGTTGTATGTATTTCGGGGCATCTGGCAGAGAAAAAATTGTTTGCAGTTGTCTTTTGTGAAAGTCCTGCTGATGTCTGTCACCAGCAGTGTCTGGGATGGTTTATCGGCATCTTTGAAGGTAAATGGTAACAATAAAAGATGGTAACAATCCACACTGATTACTGTTCATACATCATGCGTGATTTTCAATTTCATAAAAGTTGCAATTTAAAATTTTTTAAAATTTATTAATATTTTTTAGCAATATAGGCACAATAATATGCTAACATGATTATGAGATCGTATTTAAAAGTAGACCTATACCAGGGATTCCCAACATTTATTCCCTCGCGTATCCCTTGATTAATCTTTATATTTTCGCGTGCCCACTACTAACATTCCTCCTCACCACTACCAACCATCCGTCTATGCAGAAAAGTTTTTATCAATAATGTTAATGGTGTAGGTTAGCTTAAAAGAATCAAATGATTTGAATTAATATTATTTGCTGGATATTTTTTTATTTTACCTTTTACTGCATTTTTGCAGTGACATTAGTTCAACGCCAAAACAATTTCGTATTGCTTTTGACGTCTAAATTTATTTAAAGAAGGAAAGTTTCTTTTTTTTTATTATCATAATCATGATTACACAATTCATAATTGTGCTAATGACTCAGAGCTGTGACAGAGTATTAGGATTTAGTTAAACATTGTATAGAGTAAAAATTCATTCTTTGTCAGCAATCAATCAACTTCATTATATTATCTAAAAAAGAATGCATATTTTATAATAAGAAAAGTGTAATCTGTCGATTGCGAAAAGCACAAGCAACAAAATTCTTTGCACTCTTCGTATTTTGTATAAATTTTATATTGAACTAAGAAATTATAACAAAAGCTACAAATATTTTTACTTTTTTAAATTTCTAGATAATTTATAATTTTCATATTTAAAATATAGTCATTGATTTCATAATTATAAATCACATGAATAGACATCCAAAACTTTCTTATCGTCTTAAATTAATTAAGATAACTTTTACTGAAAAGTTTTATAGAAAATATGTTGCAAGAGAATGTTCAAAATAAATAAATAGAAAATTTCTTTTTTTCCGAGAGAAGAATGATAATAAACATTATTGCTTAATATCCTGAAATCTGACGGAAAAGGATTGAGTAACTTAGTACATCTAAACTTATTTTTTAACTAACTACCTTTTTACTTTCTCGTATACGAAGTATGCAAAGAGGAAGCACGTTTTAGATCTCCCTGAGTCCAAAAACACAATTTTAGAATTATGTCCTTCTGTCGCTCTGTCTGTCTGTGATGTCCCATGTCCATCCAAATGGTTCAGTTGCCGTAATAGCATCAGGCACAGGGGCATGGGAAGGAGCTTTGTCTGTCTGTAAACATGATAACTCAAAAATAGTTTGAGTTAGACGGATAAGATTTGGTATTTGGTCATTACGCGAAATTTGTAGACTTTCTCTCAAATTTTGAACGAAATCCGTCCACGAGAAATCTCTCTATTTATTTGTCCATGCGAACACAATAACTCAAAAACGTAAATGTCTAGGTAAATAAAATATAATGAATAGTTTTATCATTAAAATTGTAGATCCTTACAAAATTTTGGATCAAATCCGTCTGCTAATTGACTGTCTGTCGGTTTGTATGTTCGCATGCACGTGAATACGATAACTCCGAAACGCAGTGACATAGATAAATGAAATTTCTTGTGTGGTCTTCTAACCCTAATTGCGGATATATACCAAATCTTGGGTTCTATCGATCGGGAAAAAAGGCTTTCAAAATGCATATTCGCTTTACTTGATCATACTATGATGTACAAAATGCGCCAATTTTTTATTGGCGATAGCTTGGCGTATTTTACTTCCCCTTGTATTGTTACAATATCCCGCTTATATTGTTGCCGCTGTCTCCGAGGGTAATATGAATCCATATACTAGTGGCGTCCGGTTCTTGCCGAAGGTCCGCAATTATTATGCGAGGAGGTGGTATGACGCATTCGTCAGGGTGCATACGAGAAAGTTGAGGAGAGACCACTCCCGCTGGTTTCATGAAGTTAATAGACTAATGACAGCTTTTAAGAAAAGTGAAGAATTCGAAAATCTTTAATTACAGAAAAGTTGCTTACTTGTAGTAGAAATTAGTAATGATAATTTTTATGTATAGTTATTAAAAATCTTTTCTCGTTCTACTAAGTTTCTGTTTCACAGTAAGTATTATAGACAATAGATTACTTAGCATTAATGTTGGAATTCGGATTGCTCTCCCTCAAAATATTTGTAAACTTCCAAAAGAAGCATTTGCGGTTTTAACTAAAGATTTTTTATAAATAAAATGACATTTCACCAGTCAGAAGCTAGAAAGATAAAGATAAAGATGTGGCAGTTTAAAAGCATTTATCTCTAAATTGACTATTTAAATGGCAGGTGAAAAATTTCGGTATTTTTCTTTTCCAGCTTAAAAATATTAGAAGAAATGATAAAATTTTGATAAAGGATTCCGATGACCATGTCAACAAGCTTTTTCCTTCTTTTTTCCCTAATACCCGGTCTTATTTTCTCATGAGCATTTAACGCCTAACTCCTTTTAAGAGCATTCATTGACCATTTTAGAGAATACCTTCTTGGTGAACTCTCCGTGGAAACTGGTCTACATTCGTAATAATAATGGAGGGGAACAAGGAAAACTCTCTCTGCAGCCAGACTAATCGAAGAACACTAGTTTTAACTGAAGTTCACAATCATTCTACTAGTTAAATAACGTTAACTAAGAAAAGTTCGAGACTCTGAAAGATCGATAAAAGTCCATTCTTTTTTCGTTAAATATTCATTGAAAGTAACGACAACTTAACTCTGCATTCATACTTTATTTTTTTATAAAATGTCGGGAATGACAATTTTTACTTACGTTAATTTGCGAGTTATTATGTTGTCGCTTACAATCATATTACATTTTTATACTGCGACTATTTTGTGTGAGTTCTAAAATTAAAGAAACAGCTTTAATATTAAATCGTTTAATTGCAGATTGGAGAGCGCCTCTTCCTAGAGCTGCCTCGCGTGCGGCTGGACGGCGGTCGCCAGGCCTTCAGGCGTCGCTGGGGCTACGATATGGGCGTCCCCTCTGTTCCCGAAGAAGACGAGGACAGCAGCGAGCTCTCCGAGACCACTTCCCTCAGGGACGAGAGGCTGCTCCGCTTTTCTTCCATGGGTGAGTTTTTGTTTCCAATCCTTGATCATAGATGGCAGCACCGTCAATGTTGTAGTTTGTCCATTTCTTTCTGTGTGTTGGATTATTTGCAAACATTCATTATATAGTTTACCACTTTTAAAACGGAATGTCCAGACAATATATAAATTTAAATATCTTCAGAGAGTTTGTTGGTAACAGGTCTAGTTTTATTACATTTTATTTCACTTTATAAACTCTCTTTGTAGATTTCAGTATTAAAATGCGTTAATGATAAACTGTGCTTTAACATCATATGAAACAGCAAATTTTAAATGTGTTATTTTTTTCTCTTTTATTGCTTCTTAACTCTTACTTCTATTTAATTTTAAGAAATGTACCAACTGAAGTGCTATCAAATTAAAGGAAACATCCAAAAAATAGAAATAATTTTGATACCATGGAAAAAACACCGTTTTAATGCAGTGCAGAAACTATATCTTACTTGAACTAGTAGTGGACAATGAATAAAAGCACGCCTAAAGCTGAATTAAAACTGTCCTGCATATTCATAAAAGCAAGGAAAAGCTACAAGAAATAGCACAGCACAAAATAAGAAATGATATTTCGTTTGTTCATTATTTATTGTCTGTAGAATGAGTTAAAAATTTATGTATTATACTTAATTGAAATCATTTGACCGTCATTTGTTTCATTATTAATTTAGCTTGTTAATTTAGCGGTTCTGAACTTTTTACTGCATGGAATCCAACTTTCCATATTAGTTTTATGCCACATCTCCTCTTTCAATATTTTGTAAAAAATTTGTCCTCCTTCCATACCTTTTAGAATCTTAAATTAATATCAAAATACATTTTGTGTTACTTATATGTATTTATCTATTTTAAGTGCTCATTTAATTGTTTATATAAAAACAGAGTACATATTTTCTTAATGTTAATTTCAATAATTAAATTTCAATTTTTTTTCCGACTCTTCGAGCCACTCACACCCCATGCCTAAAGTTCTGCACTACATGTTTTGTGAATTACTGTATTCATTAATTTTTGTCAGTCTCTTAAATTTGACTGTATATTTCGATTCAAAATGATCATTTATTGTAATTTTTATTGAAGCAGTTGGACTCAACAATTGCTAACATATGCTTTACACTATACATTTGATTGTAATTTGCGTATCATATAAGTATATAGAAACACTGAATAAAAGTTTCACCTACCTTTAGTTGATATTTGGCACACACACAATATTTTGAAATTATTTCTTCTTTTCTATGCGAAAGATCGAATATAAAGCTGTGGGAGTTCCTTTACATTGCTTCTATGGTAGCGCCATCTGCTGCCCGTTGATGTAACTTTTACAAAAATGTTAAATTCATAAAATTAATATTTCCTTTTTGAAAATATTTTTATATTTCATGTACTGAATGCGCTCTTTTGATTGTAATTAAGCATATATATTTTATTCGAAGCAACCATTGTGGCACTATTGAAAGGATGCGAGCAAAAATGGGACGCTCTTCATAATCTGATTTTACATCATCGTTTAGCATGTTCGTTGTCTACATTGTCCACTGCACATTTGTTGACTGCATGGTGACGCTGAATTTTGTGACCATAAAATTTCAAAAATTTATCAATTATTTAAAAAAAGCATTAAATATTCTTTGACATTACATACGAAAGCATTAGGTGAAAGCATTAGATTTAAGTGTATCAAAAGCGACTCCCTTATAGATTCTACACTTTTGTTGAAATGATGATACTCGCATTGTGAATATTTTCTTCTTTAACTGTTGCATTTAGAATCGGTATTTCCCCATTTTTAGATAGCAAAATTGTAAGAACACTTTTTCAGTCTAAAAATAACAATGGAATAATGACATCATGAGTAAATTTTTATATAAAATAAGAAACAAATTTTTTGTGTTACCGGATCAACGTTAATTTACATTATGTATTTTCATACAGACGTGAAATATTTAAACATTTCTGTATAACAAGCTGGTAAAAGCAGCTACTGTGATCTTGCAGACAGAAGAAAGTACACAATTTTATGCAAATGATATATATTTTGAAAAATGAAATTCTTAAACTTCCTAGATATTATGTTACTTACATTAAAAACTGTAGAAAAAGGAAATCAAATATGAAAAAAATGCAAAGTATTTTTGTTGATTTAGCATCTATTTCTAATGAGTGGAATCACTATAGTATCTATTGCCACCTGACCTTAAAAGCCTATGGTCAGTAAACCTTTTTAATAATTTATCAGCAGAGAGGAGTAAAAATTAAAGATTTTTAAGGTTGAGAAAAGAAGTCATTTTCTCTTGTTTGAGTAAAAAAATTAGTTTCGTTTTACTGACTCGGAACTCCAAGCAGAACCAGTGACCTGGAGGGCTTAGGCACGGTCGGAGTAGATCGAATCGCTTCAGGAGAGAGTTGATAGTGATGTTGAGTCTTGATTGCGCTTTATTAATCTCGGATCATTCAGAAAATTTGTGAGACGATTATGCGTGTCAACGAAAATTCCTACATTGTGATAGGAATGGCTATATGAGAAGTTATCTTTGTTTATCTACTTGTCGAATTCGGAAAAAAAATTTCAGATCATCAAATGAATTGTCGGTTGCTGGACTAAAGGCTGTTTCACCCTGCCGTGGTGAAAATACAAGAATGAAGAATTGATTAATCTGAGAAACAAACATATATGCATTAAATCTTAGTTTCTTACAAAAACTTTTTTGGTTGGTCGCTTCTTGACTCTTGTATCTATTCTTTACGACTGACGATTCCTATATTCATACACATAAAAGTTACTTTAAAATTGTATCTGAGAAGTCTAGGAAAACAGTCACTGCCTCCTTTTAATTAAAAGTGGTAAAAGGTATAAAAGTAGAAATTAGTAAGAAAAATTTTAAAACATATAATCTTTTATCTGAATGCGAAAACACTTTAAAATGTAGTTTTCTTAGGCCTCCTGTAATTTCTACGATCAGTTTATGTAATTTAATTTAAGTAATAGTATTTATTCTGAATTTTTCGCGTAATCCGGCTCGAAACTTTTCTGGTGAGTGTGATCTGGTGTTATGGTGAGTTTCCTGAAAATATAAACGGCGCATTTTTCGTTTATTCTTCATTACTTAGTTTAGCAATTATTTATTCCTTTATTTGTATTTATGTTTGTATATATATAATATATTATTATTTAAGTATTCATTTTCACGTCGAATGATCATAAATTCCAAGACCAAATGGGAATTTAAAAGTGTACTTCGTTGACTTAAGAAATAAGAGCATCACTAAGTTAGAAACCTGTTTGTTTCGCAAAGAAAAGAAAAAGCTTCACTGCCGTCGGAGAAAATTACGAATTCCGATCCTTCTGTTCTCTCTCTCTCTCTCTCTCTTTCGATGTACAGAAAATTACATTGTTAACTTCAGTATCATTTGATCTGGGATAAATTAAGCCCGTGCGCTGGATTTCGCTTGAAGAGAAAATCCAATCTTATCTGGCGCGTGTTTTTAATTTCCCTTTCCTTCCACAGACGGAAGCTAATCTCATCTCCTGAAACGGCGTCCGCGAGACTGGTCAGTCGAAAGGTCAGAACTCCCGCGGCTTTTATGCGATGCGATTTCTCTGGCTGCTGGCGTCTTCGTAATGACAGTGCGGAAAAAATACACTTAGATGCACTCGATTAAATGCGAATGGAAACTCCGAGATGGAAAGTTGAAGATTGAAGTTTAAGAGCCAGAGCTGATCTTGAATTGAGCGTGATGAGTTGTTCAAACCAAAGTAGTACATTCCGTTTAGGTGTTATGCAGGATTGTCATACGCCCCGTATATACGGGACTGTCACCGTATTTCACTACTCAGTCGCGTATTACTGTTTGTCCAGTTTTTGTCCCGTTTTCTTCCTAAACTCTGTGTCATTATAATTTTAAAATGACTTGCGACCAATTTTATAATTGTGTGAAAGAAGAAAATGATATAATTAAGAAAGTAAATTCAAACCTAAAATATGTTTATGCTTCGCATCATTTTTATTATTATACGTGTTCATTTTATCAGATTGCTTAAAAATATTGATTTTTTTCCCCATTAGTAAAATTAATAGATTATTAGTAAAATAAACTGTTACCTACCCACTTTTTTGGTGTTTTATTTATTTAGCATTTAAACGTCCCGTATCAATGCTTGGCAATTACGGAAACCCTAGTGTTATGGGAATGCCCATTGCAACTAAACGAACGAGAGAAAATTGCATGCATTGGGAATTTATGCTGATGAGTGTTGAAAAGGTTTTATGTATAATGCATGTAGATTAGATTTTGGTTTGTAAATTTCTCTATCCAATAAGATATTGATTTCAGATAACAGTGAATCAAAGCGATCTGTTGCTTAAATCGCTAAAAAAAATGTTTTGAAGGATTATCTGGAATTTATTATTATTTATTTGCTTTTATTTGGAATACAATTTGCTATAAGAAGAAAACTTTTGCAAAGTAGGTATTAGGGAAAGCAGAGGAACGGAAAAAAACAGAGCCATTGGATGAAAATAAATATATTTTGAAAAACTAAATAAAACGGGTTCAATGATTTAATTAAATCTGTTATTTTTCCATTCATTTTTTTTAAAATCCTATTTGTACTGATGACTTTTTTTTATTATATCCACTAAAGAGATAACATCTCGAAACAAGAAACAGTTCTTGCGAAAAGAAACGTAGTTTTTTGAACAGATGAATGTAAATACACCTGACTATTTTTCCTGCTTTTTAACTGCTTGTTTGGTATAATTTGACTGAGAAACTGTTTTTTCTGAGAAGTTATTATTTTTAAACTTTCGTTTTTTTTTTTCTTCCTTTACTCTTTGAATGAATACTATAAATTTCCTTTTTTTTCTTTATCGAAATCTTTAACGCATCTCAAATATTTGAAAGCTGCAGTTTTCCGTTTATTTCGGGGTAAGGATTTAAAGCATCTTTTGCACATGGAGAGTTTTTTATATTTTATTATTCAAAATGAAATAAAAATATTCAAAAGATGCTAAACATTTCAAATGTTTATTTAGTTAATCGTATAAAGTATCATATCAGTTCGTTATGAGTACTGCTGGTCCAGAAATGTTCTGCGGCGTATTAGCTATTGCACATACTATATTTACTGTAACGAGAGAAAATGTTCTCTTACAGAATTAAGAAATAGTACTTTCCGTATCTCAAATGAAGAAAAATCAACATATCATCTGAAATTTTTGTTCAGTCATTTCTTGCAACATCCCTTGGTGAAATTCCTGCTTGAGAGGTAGTAACACTTTTTACATTTGCACTAAATGAACTTTTAAATTTGGAAATTAGGAATTAGAAGCTGCAGATACACAGAAAAGAAATTTTATTTTATTCTAAAAAGTAGATATTTCGTTTTCAAATCAAAATTTGTCCCCAAATTTAAGTGTGTTCATGTTCTTCCAGAAATGAAAATCGTTTCTTTGGGTCTTATTTGATTGAAAATTTTTTGACTCTCATATAAAATTGAGCAACATCTAAAACGGAGGTTAAAGCGTAGAAAACACATATCGAAATATGTCAACGACAAAGCCATTTTTTTAAACAGAAGTAAAATTGTATAATTAAAAACTTAGCAAAGGCTGCTGTAAAATTACAATTTTTTCTGATTTTTCGGCTTGTAATCAATCTCGTTCATAATTGTTATAACCTTATTTAACGCCAAACCATTTGAAAATTAAAAATTTATAACAACCATTCCAAATGCATCTTTTCTAAATAAGTTGCAAAATATTTTTAAATTAAATTATCTATATGGTTTAAGCTTGGCAATTATGTTAGGCATTCAACCTACAAGCCTATGGTAACAGGTCACATGACTAAATTATTCTAAGTTGCATTTCAGCTTTTGTATCACACTTTTTATACATAATGCTTGCAACCATTTGAGCCATCCATAAATCATATGCTACGCTAAAAGGACAAAATGTGTTATAGCTAGTAGCTTAGTAGCGGAGCTGTGTTATTCATAGAAAAATATATCTCCATCTTTTATGAGTTTTGCGTATTTCGTTAGGATATATGGCTATCTTTAGTTCTTTATGATAAAAAAATATTAGTTTACATTTTTTTGAAACACCATATCGCCGTCGTTCAGGTAGAAGTCACTAAGTCCAAAACCATAGTTTTGAGATGTGGTCAAACTTAATTAATTTTGGGTCGTTATGATAAATTGAAAAAATTATTTTTCAGATTTCTAGTTCCTACTGTTGACTTACTGATGTTTAGATTAACAGGTTTCTATCACGAAATAATTAAATGCAAATGCTAATTGACTACAGTGCTCCGTCAAAAGGTTTTTGTGGACTTAGTGACTTCTGCCTGAACGACGACAATATGGGCTTTAAGAACCATGCCTATATGCTCTAAGAGCCATTACAGCTATGTCTAATACTTTACGAAAATTTTTATTGCCCCCCTTCTTTTTACTGGTGTGTTGTACTGAGCTTGTGCTTGTGTTTTGCTCATTTGGATGCATACTGGAGGCTCCTCCTTTTGATTGTTTTGAATATTTTTAATGTTGGTTCCAGATCTGGTGATAAAAACAAACAAAATTCAATTAATTTATGGTCCTCTCCAAGTGTAATATCGATTCAGTGGCGTATTGTTTTTTCTTGTTTGTGTGTTTTAGGTTACTTTATTTATTTTGTTGTTGTCCCTTTTTTGCAATGTTTATAACATTCTTTGTTATGTTTGTGATGCTTTTGTGTGTGCAATGTCGTATTGATATTCTTGTATTGCTTTTATATTTCCCCACCGGTCTGCTAAAGGCTTTACATCCTTTCGGGTAGGCCGGACCGGTGTAGGTTTTAAATATAAAAAAAATTACAACCATGTCATCAGTATGAGGTCTTGAACGCACTTATAATGCGAAATATTTCCTGGGTGATCGATCGTCCTGATATACTATATCTCGTGTTTTCAGTATGACAGCTATGCAAATGTTGTCAAAAGTAGGGAAGTGGAAATCAGTGGGTTATGCTGCTGGCCTTTTGTAGCGTGAATCTGAGGTTTAATTAAAACTACACCGAATGATGAGAATTTAATACATCCAATAAAAAAGTTTAATTTCTTTTTCTTGTCAGGTTTACTAACTGCATCAATTGTTACAAAGAGTTAGGAGCCTTTCATTCATACAAAAAAAAAACTGTCTAAGTTCTTGCTCATATCACTGTTTTGGCTTGAGTCTTCTGTTCAAAATTGGGTTTGGTCGATTTTTTTAAACTGAAGACATTAAACTACAATAGCCTTCAAAAGCTGTATTTTGCATTCAAATAGACTTAATTCTAAAACAACGACTTCCATCCTTGAATGTCATTTAGAGGAGAAAATAATTCCGAAATGCTGCCAGCTTATCAATATATGCCGAGCTGAAAGAAGAGCGAATGCCCAATTTTCAAAATTGCTGACAATTATCTTCCTACGCACTTTTTTTCCATCAAGTGACAGCATCCACTCTGTCACCATCTTACTGCCTTACATCCCGTGCTGTCTTCATTGGGTCAAACACCCTACACATTGGATATTCGCGCTTCCTTATTCCGCAGACGATCCCACGGCCTCCCCAGAACATTCGACGAAGGTACCATCGCCGTGTTCTTCGACTGGAGGGGATGTTCATTGGGTGGTTAGAGGTTTGAGAGATGGCTTTTGCCTGCAGGGTCGGATTAGGGTGCTAATCTCCGTAACCTCCATGTCGAGCGAGGATTAGTGGCTGTTGTTTATTGTTTGTGCCTGGAAGGGAGTGGTTAGATTGAATTATTTGGTGTGTAGGATAGGCTGTTGGGTTTCTTCTCGGTGGGATTTCGGTCAGGGATGCACCAGAATTGAACTCGGAGTGAGGTGAAAAGTCTCTTTTACTGGCAGTGTATGTGTGTGTTTTCCCCTTGTTATTCTCACCGTCTACGAGAAGTTATCCTTTTCTATTCACTTTTCTTTGTTTAGTTGAAATATCTTTAAAGTGTTGCATGAAAAATTTATTTTAATTCTATGAGGGAAAAATAAAAATGCGAGGGCTGTGAAGGTACGAAGATGCTTGAATTGCCTACTAATTTTAGAATGCTGATAGAGTAACATATTTGCGTTCCATTTTGAAGCTACAAGAGAGCAGTTTTGGGGTGGAAATCGTCATTTTTAACCGTAGCCAGGTAACGAGGACGACACCCGAATCAGAACTTGCCACTCCAAGCCTTCATGCCTCACCAACGGGAGAACTTTTGACTCATGGCGGGAAACGCCTAGAAACATAGTGGATCTCAAACCCGCGTCCCTAGCCAAAACTCTGCCACCAGGCCTTCACAGACCCTCATCAACTATAGAATGACGTATCAGTACAGTTGTACTGATACCAAAAGTAACAGTTTGGTGTCATTCTCATTAACACATTGATTAAGGCTCTGTTACTCTGATGAGTACACTGCTTAAAGCGCAATTTCCTGCCGCTGTGGAAGTTTGGAGAGGGTACCAGATGAGATATTGCCCTCGTCATCTGACCGCGGTTCAAAATCATGAGATCCGACCCAAAATAGCCCTCGTGTTGCTTCAAAACGGGACGTTAATATAACTAAATTAAAATAAAGCGCGATTATTCTGATTAAAACATTGATTTAACACTCTTATTCTGATTAATGCACTGATTGAAGCACTGTTTTTTATTACGGCATCCAAACCTGACTTTTTAATGCTGCCATGCTTTAAAGTATGTGGATTTTTTTTACGCAGGTGCTGTTCTTTGACAGTCAATTGAAACTATAAATTACTGTCAGTCCGTCAATAAAATTTATTCTGCATTCACGTGCTTAATTTAAAGAACTATGAAATACCTGATAAGATTATGATGTGATTATACAATTTTTTATAAAACCACGATATTTTTATTTAAAGCTTTTGCTTAAGCTCTGTTATCTTCCTCTTCAAAAGTATAGGTATTTCAGGTGTTAATATTCCCCTGTCTCTCACTACTCTTCTCTCGTCTTTTCTTTGTCGTAATCTTACGGTATGGGGAAAAATGAACACCAATATTTTCATATCTGTTCGATAAAGAAAAGGAGCAACATCTTTCACCAGCTGTCGTGACGGAAGAAATATGGAGTATTTGCAATCCCAGCAATCATCGATTCCACTCATCCCCTTTTTATTTGTTACGCTTGTTTACTGTGAAAAATGGAGCTCCGTCTGCGATGAAATGGATGGTCTTGGGAGGCCCTTCCGTGACCACAAGAGTCTGGAAAACTGGCACGAAATTTGGGGCGATCGCTTTGAAGGTGGAACCGTTACAGCACGCTTTCTCTTTTCTTCTCACACTTCAGGGAATCATGCAAGCGTTGTCTGAAAGGTGTCGGTCTTATTTTATTTTATTAAAGTTGATATACATAGTATTTTGTGTAGGTTATGGTAAGCCTTTGTATGTCAACTATCGAACTCAGCTACATTCACATAAGAAAATAATCGAAATACCTTCTCATTCTTTTTCAATTCTTGTATTATTAAGTAGAGGAGGGACGACAAATATGGAATAGGTCGGTTTATTCTCTATTAAGTGCTGCAATTTAGAAACAATGCGAAACGTTTCCTATTGAGCCGCCATTAAGTTAGTGTTGTCTGTGCTGCCTGCACATTTTTATTACGAGCAGTTTTGAGTTTTTTTGGAAAGTGTAAATTTCGACAAGTCATCTTACCCTTATTATTTTCGCATTTAACTTTTATTTCTTGGTTTGTGATTCTTATGTGGGCTAATAGGGCACATTTTGAGGTTTATTTTCGTCTACAATCCATCCATGTTTCGTTTTCTGGATCCATATTTATTACCTCCCAAAACAAATGTCCAGTAGGTGACAAATATGGAATAGGATTCCATATTTGTAAACTATTTGCTAAAATGAACTGAAGAATGGGCTCACCAAGATACTATTGGAAGTTACGTGTGTGATTTTTGTAAAAATTAGAAAAAAATTTGTGAAGATTAGAAAATCTTTCGCAAAAATTAGAAGAATTTTTTTTGTGTCTATAGATTATCATTTATATGTAATATTTCTTTCATCTGAAATGGTCCTTTAATTAAGCTCATTATATTGTGCATTACTATTCTATTAATAAAAAGCTCAATCACCTCATTAAAACTTAATTTCCCCCATTTTTTACTCGCTTCTATTACAGATTTTTAGGTATTCCATATTTGTCACCCATTTAGATATTTGGGAATTTTATACTAAACAGATATATTTTTAAATATTGTTGTTTTTCCTCTAGTTAGAAAGAAAATAGTTTGTGTACAGTTTGTAAATAATTCAGTGATAAATATAACAATAAAGTTTTCATAAATGAACATTTCTAGTCATAAACATTTTGCCAAATGTAAATGGTAATTCCATATTTGTCTCCCTTCCTCTAGCAATCGGTTTAATTTTTTTCTTGTTTTGACGGCGTATTTTAAATATCAGTCAAAAAAAGTTCATTTTAATTTATAAGATGTATAGAAATGATGAAACAAAAAAGAATTATTAATGAAACAAAGGAAATCACTTCCAAATATTAGAAACTCACGATAA
The DNA here is from genome assembly GCA_013235015.1 of Araneus ventricosus. NCBI lineage: Eukaryota > Metazoa > Arthropoda > Arachnida > Araneae > Araneidae > Araneus > Araneus ventricosus. The sequence goes on along the minus strand of BGPR01000644.1, from coordinate 140,618 downwards.
AAAGCAAAAAGGGGAAGCGTGGCATCTTCTTTTGGTTAAAAAGACCTTGGTACACCTTAGATAGAAGTCTGACTTAGCTTTTAGGTAGGTAGCTTTCAGGAGGACTTTCAGGGAAAACTGGCCTGCATTTGTGTTTCACTTGGAGGAAACCCTACAGCAGCCTGCCCGACCGTAGCTACCAATTCGTTACTAAAGGTGGGCTACAGACTTTTGTAACGGAATCAGTCCATGCTTATGTGTAAAGTGAATTGAATTTTGAATCAGATTGCGTATTTTGTAGACAGAAAAAGAACGTGATATCACAACACGGTATGGCGCTATGCTGTGATGATTTCACACGGCTTAAGAGAGCGTGCAATTACAGGGTGGCGACAGAACCTGGATATCAGGGAAAAGTCAGGGAATTTTATCGATCTGGAAAAATCAGGGAAATTCGTAAAAATATCTAAAAATCTGGGGAAATTAATAGTTACTTGAGTTATTAACTATAAATTAGTATCTTATGTCTAGCATTATTTGTAATAATAAATGGATTTTTTTAAAAAAGTTACATTCATTTATAAAAGCATAAGTTTTTGATTAGAGCGATTAATTTCTTATGATTTGTTAAAGATTAAAGATTTGAAGTAATATTTTGGCAGTTTCTCTTGTTTAAATCTTTAAACAAGAGGATTTTCTTTTCTCTCTTTAAAATATATATTATTAGATACGTATAATTATACTATTTTTATATTTATGCTGCAATATGTTATTCTGGTACTCATGCAAGGAGCTGATTAGTTATTGAACTGTTTTAAAGTTTTGAGCAAAGATCATAATAACCTGTACTGTTAATATAATTTAACTTGCGTTGCAAAGAGTAGTTTTATTGTTTCTTAAAATTCTTATAATAGAAGCAAAGTATTTTGTTAAAATTTCCAGTATTTTTTACATTTAAGAAATGCAATATACTGTTTTTTAAAAATTAAATTTCACAAAAATATTTTTTTATATTAAAAACTGGTAAAAGTGTTTTTAATCATGTATATTGTACACATACAGTGATTCTGAGTAGGGAGAAAGCCAGGAAACTAATATAATTAGTAGCCGTAAATCAGGGAGATATTGTAAGTGTAGTCAGGGAAATTTTTTCACAGTTTCTGTAGCCACCCTGAATTAGGGCTGCGCTTATCATACGATTGTGACATTGCCACTCACTCTTATAACCACGTGAATTTAAATTCCCAAATGTGAAATAACACGATAAAAACTGCATCGCTTTAACATTTCAACAAATGGAATTACTTCCTTGTAGAATGACTATTATTGTGACACTGTCTATACAGCGATCTGTCCATTGCTGGGTTCCCTTTGGTCTATCACCCAATGGTTCGCTGCAAACGCTCACATTGTGAGGTGGACGTTTTTTTTATATTTATTGCAGTTCAGATTAGTTTCAAAAATGTATTCGAAACTGATTTGAACTACAATTAAATGTAAATGAAAGAGTATTTTAATACTTACATATAAAGGAAATAAATAATATAACATTAATTTATAATTATAATGAACTTAGTTAACTTACTTATTCCACAGTTACAGGTGATTCTGATGTAGCCTTGGCTTGATGTCCGCAAGTGTCCATAGCTCGATTAGTTGCGCGAATGGAACGCAATAATGCGGTGTAAACTTTAAAAAAATATATAGTTAATTTGATAAGAAGCGCAGTAAATGTTTTGACTACTTAGTAACCATAGAGTTAAAACCCATTCAGCATAGCTTCATATTAATTTCACAGTCAGTTGTAATGCCGAGTCGTAATGTGGTGCATCACTATAGTACGTTATAAGATATAACATCTATTCTGGTATAATAATGGTTTGGTTTTATTTTGGGTGAAAAAAATGTATATTTTTAGTAATAATATTTGGTTCTAGTGAACAAAATAGACATTTTAATGAGTATTGCTTTAAAATGTGTCCTGTATTCGCACACATACATTGAGAGAATATCGATCTTCGTCATGCTCAAGTTTTGAAGTACTCTAATTTTCATCTGTCATAAAATCGAAATCCTCTAATTTATTTCGGTCGGTGGCAGAGCAACGACCGTCCGGTTGAGTTAACTGCCGTGCCCCTTAGACCATTTGACTACCGATTGTTTTACGATACCTCGTTCTTATCTCCTCACAAACGTCCGCACAGAAACCAGATTACGCACATCATCGATTTCTTCACCCCTTGAAGACGAGACAATACACGCAGGCACCTTGCACAATGCCATTCCTCTTCCTTGTGCACACAATCGCCATCAGTTTGGCCCCTGGACGCAGCTGACCATGCATTCGGGGATGGAATAGATCTTTGAGCTGGAACGGTCATGGATGTTTAAAAGCTGGCTTATTCTATTTGTGCTCGGTCCGTCGTTTATCTCCGTCAGTTACTATCATTGCTGATCGCGTACGTGATGCCGGATAATAGCGTCAAGTGCGGACGGCTACTCCCTCCAATACTTTGCAAACTCCACTCTTGTTATTTCTGGCTCTTTTTTTTCTTTGAATTCCAGTTATAGTCATCCTTTACTTTTTTTTTTTGTCTTAGCTTATAATGAAAACACAGTGAAATGTTGGTATGACAACAAAAGACTTTTCAAACTAAAGATAGATACTTCTTATTCCAGCTTGATGCTACTTAACATAATGACATAAATGAAGTATGGATTGTTTCCTCGTAAGTATACATATTTCATCGGGATTCAGGCCCGCCAAGAGAGGGGGGCAGGAGGGGCAAAATCCCTGGAACCCGGGCTCAAATGGGACCGGCCTGGGATAAGGAAAATGATCCCCCCCCCCCCCTCTTCTTTTCAAGAATGTTTTATTTTTATCCATTGTCAATGGGGGTCATTCAGTCTTGTTATTTTACCGTTTTACCGTTTGTAGGTATTTGTTTTTATAAGTGGGGGTTCGGTGACAAGTTATGTGTGAGGGTCCGCCCACATGTCAGTAATTTGTCCCTGGGCCTGGCTCGGCTCTTCACGGTCCTGACGGATCTATCAACATGCTCAACTATGTTGATTCGATATAAAGTTCATTTTGAAATAATAGTAGTAGGATCGTTGATAGAAATTTGCGCTCTCCAGGCTATAGTTTGACTGCCATGCGTTTCTTCGAATCGAAACCGCTTGTTTTATATTACGGCGGACCTGTTTTGGACTGAGATGAAGATGGGTTGCTTTTATTTCAATGAAATCACACGAAATGATTTCAGATCATAAAGATAGGATCTGAATATTACTTATGATATAAATACGAGATTATAATATCTTTTATGTCTTTTTTCCGGTGGTTTTTTAGCGCTTTCACAAACGAATATAAATATAAAAGACGAGGTGGGAAGGTTTCGCGTGAACACAATAAAAGTTTCCAAATTTAAAATGTATCAGTTTGAGGCAAGGTTTAAATAAACAGCTCATACAATTACAGCGAAATTACTTTTACTATAGATACATATCTTCATAGCGCTCTTCAATCTTATCATTTAGGCTCGTGGTTCTCAAGTGTGCGCCCTAGGGAGTCTCTACTTTCTTACAGGGGCGCCGCCAGGTACTGTATAATATTTATAGTTTTATCTACATTTTCAATTCAGTTGCATTTTTCGCGTACTTTGTGTTCACATATAAATGGAGAGATAGCAGTCTGCTACTCTAGTAGCGGCTTACTCAGTTTTCTGATTTCCAATGCTCTTTAACCTATATCGCCAAATGTTGGGACCAGAGGTTGCTAGCAATGGTTTGTAACCCGCTCTTATGCAAGCAATTGAGTAGGAGTGGGAAATGTCCTTTCGTTGTCCTATCGTGTAAAGGATGAAAAGACATAATTTAAATGAAAAATTTTCTTTCATCAACAGGCTCGTCTATCCCACTGATTATAATAAGAATTCATTCCACAAATTTTTATGTGGCTTAAAATGTTTTTTTTTTTTAATTTTTACTTAACTTATACAAAAATTATTTGATTATTTTGGAAAAAGTACTTGTTGGAGTTTTATATCGTGTGCTTCGGGAAAGTCTGGATTCCGCAAGAGCGTCCAGAATCGAAAAAGTTTGGGAACAGCTACTTTAGGATGTTACTGTCATTTTTTAAAATCTATTTTTATGAATATAATAAAGAAAACCCGTCGTAGTTGCAGCTTGACATTACATTCTCTGTGTGAAGGTCCGGTTCAATACATCTTTTACATTAACACAGTAGTTTGCATTTAATCTAAAGTAAATTTAATAATAATCTTTCCTTTGATCTCTCCTTTATTATTATTATTAAGCAAATATAAATTGTAACTTTTATGTCATGTCAACAGAATAAAATACAATTCCATTTGTTTTAGATAAGGTTTTTTGGTGATAGTTTCATCTTTTTAATAAAACAAAAAATTATATATTTAATTGGGTTTTTTAAGAAAGAAAATAAGATTCCATCTTTTTGTTTCAGAGATATCGAAACCATTCTTGAAATATAGATCTATAAATTAGAAAATAACACTTTTACAAAAACAGAAAACGACTTAAAGCATAATTCATCTTGTCCTGAATAACATCTAGTAAAAAAATTGTCCTATTAAATAAGATTTAATTCATTTTAATAACTTAGCTTGCGTCAACTCTTACATCAATGCCCTCCTTTCGCTTTCTTACGAGCAGTTTCTCTTTGCTTCGAATTCGTTACAATCTTAGCTTAAAAAGATTCGCTATCATGAAAGATGTGAAATATTCGATTCAAATCAGGATTCTTATTATTGAAGTCGGCTCAATCTGAACCATTTTTCACCCAGTCTTCGTCACTTTCCTTCTTAGAATCATTATAAAGGTGACTGAAAGTTTGCTAAAAGCTAATTCGACTAAAGCCTGGTAAAAAGAAAAAAGATCAACCTTCCTTGTACTTTACAGAGGATGAACACTATCCTAATTTAATTACATGGCATCTGCTATTAAGAAGACAGTTGATACCTCTTAATCGCATTAAATGATATACAAATTTCTGTATTAATCGTATTAAAAAAAGATTGATATTGGGAAATGTGACATCTGAAGGTTAACTGCTCCATCATAAGTGTGTCACATTTCATCTGAATCCGATGGTTGGTTTCAGCAGTGACCTCATCTTCACTCTCTAGTTGTTTGGAGGTTTCTTACTTCTTGCTATCTTTTTACTTTCTGGTATACGAAGAAAGAAAAAAAATGAGAAAGTATTGCAATCGTCAAAAAATTCGAACTCGATATTTTGACGAATCTCCACATTTAGACCTCCCTGAGTACGAAAAACACAATTTTGGAATTATGTCTGTCTGTGTGTTTGTGAACATGATAACTCGAAAACTATTAGAGCTACGGAGAGGAAATTTGGTATGTGATCTTTACACATAATTTGTCGGTTTCTATCAAATTGTGGACAAAATCCGTCTACGGGAAGCTGTCTGTCTGTCTGCGTTCTTGTGAACACTATAACTCAAAAACTTGAATAGCTAGAAGGATAAAATTTGGTACACAGTTTTAACGTCAGTAATGTAGGTCCTTATCAGATTTTGGGCCAGATCCGTCAAAGCGTTGACTTTCTGTCGGTCTGTGTAATCGCATACGTCTGAAGACGATATCTTCTATAAGAAATGGCTTAGATGAATGAAATTTTGTATGTAGTTTTCAAACCCCAGTTGTAGATTTGCCTCCAATTTTCGTGTAAATCGGTTTAAAAAAAGCGTTAAAATTGCATATTCTGTTTTTTCCCCATTCTATGACGCAAAAAAAAAGGCGCGAACACTGGGGCGTTTTCCCCACCTTATAGTCCAGTCAACAAATGCCAAAAATCGACGAATAGAAAGAAAAAAAAATGGTGTAGTTTTGAAATTTCGCGCAGTTGTTGGGGGTAGTGTCCTAAACGACATACTAAAAGTCCCCTCCGGTGTGGGGGGGGTACAGGAGAGGTTTAAAGGGGTGCGTTTTCAATTTTTCTTAAATATCTCGAAAACTATGGGTTCTATCAAACAACACTCAATTACAAAATTTAATTTTTTAAAAAAAATTTACAATTCGTTGACTGGACTACGAGTAGAAGAAAACTTGTGAAGGGGAACGGATGTGAGGGGAGGAAGGGAGCATAATTGTTCATCAAATTGGTTTGTTACCCCACCCCTCCGACACATGCAATACTACCCTTGGATAATTTTCATATAGGCATGAGATTATTATGAGGGTTGTTGATTCAGCACTTTTAATCGATTTTACCATTACAATAAGGAATTTTAGAAATATTAACTTTTAAATCCTCCTGTATCTTCTAAACTATTGATGCTACAAAAAGAAAGTAGGACTTTTTTTTGTAGGAAATTTCATGTAGTTTAATTTTGTAATTGAGTGTTTTTTATAGAACCTATAATTTTCGAGATATTTAAGAAAAACTGAAAATGCCCCTTTAAACCCCCTGTGCCCCCCGCGCACCCCCACCGGCGGGGGGACTTTTAATATGTAGTTTAGGACACAACCCCCAACAATTGTGCCAAATTTCAAAACTACACAATTTTCTTTTTCTATTTTTCCTTCGTTGACTGGACTATTAGGGAATGCCGCACGTTTTCTGGCGCGCGGCGTATTTTTACCCAAAAGCGTGTTAGTCGTATGCGAAAGTTTCGAGGAGGCCACTCCCGCTGGTTACTTTTTATGTCTGCACTAGCTGCGTTTAGATATCCACTGACCATATTCTCAAAGTCTTGATGTAACAAAGAAAAAGATGAATTAGGTACAATTTTATCACAAATTCATTATCATCGGAAAGCTTTATTCTTGAAAAATAATGCCTTCTGCAGATATCCCTCACGATAAAAGCAAACTGCAGACTTTTCATACTGCAATTTGTTGCTATTTCACCTCAACCGTTTCCCTCTAATCCTGTCTCATACATTATGAAATGATAATAAAAGTTTCGGAAGTTTCATATATGAAGAAATTCGAACCAGCAAATTTCCATTTCCTCTTCGGCATGTTCTTTACACATTGCAGAGGAACTGGAAATTTTGTAAATCAAGTTCTGAGGGGAAATATATGCATTCGGATGGAAATTCCGGAATTATAAAAGTATAAAATCATGATTAAATTTTAAAATTTTCGTAATATATCTATATTTAGATCATATAAATAGCTACACTGTATTTATTTGATCACACTTCCCTTCCATAATCACGTATTATACAAGTTTACATTTTTTATTCATTAAAAGAATCTACATTAGCTGTCCCAGAACAACTGTCAGTGGAGCTCATATTTCCGACCAACGGTATCTGGCCACTCGTTAACATTGTAACTTTGTAGTTCAACTGAAATGCTAATGATATAGCACATGTTTCCAATCTGTGGTACGCGTACCCCTGGGGGTAGACGAAGGACCATTTGGGGGGTCCCGAAATAAAATTTGTTAATGGCGGAAACAATATGAGATTTAAAAGTTAGAGAATTTTTTTTCTCCAAGTAAATACTTGCTATTTAATAACTATACCACTTTGAATAGTTGATTATTACAAAGTGTAATTTTTAGATATCCTTATAAGTTGAAACGAAATAGTTACAGTTCTGGTTTCATATGCTTTGGCGTTGAACTAATACTATTGTAAAAATGGAATAAAATGCAAAATCAAAAATAAGTTCTGCAAATGTTATTAATTTGAGGCATTTCACTTTTAAGCTAACTTCAGCTAACCTTAACGTTATTGATAAAAACTTATTTGCAAAGACGGATGGTTGGTTGGAGATGGAGGGGGTGAGTTGGATACTATAGTAAGGGGTACAAGAAAGCAAAAAGAATAATCAACGGGTAAGCGAGGGACAAAAGGTTGGGAATCCCTGTAGCAGACTGCGTATTTTAGGTAAAAAGTTAGGTAAAAGTTTGAAAAAAGTTCAGAAATTTCACCATCCAGATTCATTTTAAGAGTTACTTTACACCAATTATATGCGTCTCTCTCAGTATTATTGCTTCTTCTCGAAGTATCGGCCTGAATTTTTGATGCACAAACGCATTCTTTCTTGCCATTTGATAAGTATGGTCAACTTTCTCCCTAAAAGCGTGCGTCCATTAATGAGGTGAATCCATGCTCACGTAATACCTGCCAAGTACGCCACTCCGGTTTGATTTTGGAATCCATTACACATTTCCAATTGCTGCCTGAAATGCTACTTCAGTGCCTAAGTGACATAAGCAGTAGCGTTTGCGTCGTGACTGTTGCATCATATACAGTGATCCCGTTGTGATTAGTTTGAGAAATGTTTTTTAATTCCCCTAGTTGCAAATTAAATAAATTCAGATCTTATTAGAACATCATCTGTATTTGATGCCATCATTTGAAAGTTTTGAAATGAAGTAAATCCTAGTACAGAGGTTCCCACATTGTGGTACGTGTACCCCTGGGGTACACGAAGGACTGGGGGAACGCAGAATTAAAGCTGATAATAGCAGAAAAAAAGAAAACATAAGGGATTAAAAATGTTACAGAATTTTGCTTCCTCAAGTGAATACTTACTATTCAATAACTATACCACTTGAATAGTTGATAATAACAAAGTGTTATTTTTAGCTGTCCTTATAAGTGAATGCCATATTGTTACAATACTGCTTTCATTTGTTTTGGCGTTGAATTGATACTATTGTAAAAATGGAATAAAATGTAAAATAAAGAATAAGTCTCGCAAATATTATTAATTCGAGTCATTTGACCCAAGCCATTAACGTTATTGATAAAATCTACGTATAGACGGATGGTTGGGGGGGGGGGTTGGATACGCCGCTAGGGGGTACGTGAAAATAAAAAGTTGAATCAAGGGGTACGCGACAGAGAAAAGTTTGGGGACCCCTGTCCTAGTATACTTTCTCTGATTATAATGTAGCAATAGTTGTGTCCAAAGAGATTTTCTTAGCAGGATCTCAATTTTATGCTGAACACAATATCTTTGAATCTCAACTCAAAGTTTATATCATAACAAACGAGCGAAATAATTTAAATTCTTTTCAAGAAGTATCCATTCACTGGCTCGTTATCCTATTTATACGTTTTAAAAAATATTCCATAGCAGTATCCACGAAAGCACTCCTAGTACACATCTCCGAAAAGTAATTTTTGGTTTCTTCACCTTAAGTGAAAGTTCATGGAGAAAAAGAAAAAAAGATGTCAATAACCGTTGATTTCGTCCGTCGACCACAACATCACGGTCGTAAGGTGTGAAAATGGCACTCTGGTTCTTCAGGATAGCGGAAATTTCACACATGATCTCCTGACGGGGGGAGTTACGCAACACAAGATTGAATTTTGATGACTGTTTTTATCTTTCAATTGAATCCGGCACTTGTGATGTAGCTCTGTTTCCTTATTAGCCATTCGAGAATTCGAGTATCGAATCTAAAAATGCTTCACTTCTTTTTTCTTCTTCTTTTTTCTCCTTCTTTCTAAAACATGAAGTTGGACAACAACTTTTTCCTATACTGCGCAGTGATGAAACTATATGATATATTCGCATCACTTACTTTCTGCCTTTTTTAATTTTTTATTATTTAATAATTTGTAAAAAAATAAATGATTTAATAATTTGTAAAAAATAAATTATTTAATACAATTTGACTTGTAGCAGAAAGATATTTTGACGAAGAAATTTCAATTAAATAATTACAGTTGATAAAGAAATTTTATTTAAGCAATTACTTTCTACTTATTTATACAACTACGGTTGAAGAATAATAAATGATGAAGTTATTTGACCTTTTAATGTTTAACTTAGATGGAAGAATTCAGTGGTTGTTCAGTTTTATCGGGCTCAGAATGCTATCGTTTTTATAAAATTTCATTACAGAGATGAAGAGTAAAATTAACTAAAATATTTTGTGTGACCGAAGTAAAAACCTTTTGAAAATGATAGTTTTATTATTTAAATAATCTTTCTCATTTACAGTGGGTTGCCAATTTAATGTGGGCACTTTAAAATTTTCATATTTTTTTTGAATATCTCCCGAAAATCTGCATGGATTTTCTTAGAATTTCGAACATGAAAATATTAGGCTTGAACTCACATTTTACAGTAAAGAATTTGGTCACGAGAGTATTTAGGGGACCTACCGAAAAATGATGAAGACAGAAAAAGAGTACCGACTCATACCGTTTCAAAGAAAGCTGATAACGTGATGAAACTTTCATCAATGGTTATGTTTAATGTGCATAATATTTACATGCAAATTCGTAAATTTTTCATAAATATTCTGGAAGATATAAAGGTTTACTTAAAAAATCCCAAATTTTTCCTCATGTTTTTTGCTTATAACATGCTGAGTTTCTCATCCAATTGTACGAAACTTATAGAATACTTGACAATATGTAAAAGAAGAATTGTATTAAAATTTGAATTATAAAAATTGAATATTACGGGAAATATGAGCATTTGTAGTAAATAATTTTTTACTGCGCATGTGCAAAATATAGCGTAATTTGTTTTTTCATGACTTCAGAGCCACATATATAGGGAAACTTATATAAATATTCCAGTTCAATAGCATTAGTATTCAGAAAGTTATCGGCATTGCAAATCGGTGAATTTCGGCACACTCTGAGAGAGGCTTACTGATGAAGGTTCTTGCACAAACTGATATTTTTTAAGTTTGAAATTCGAATACTAATTGAATACTAATGTAATTTAAATTATGTATTTAACTTATAAGTACACGTGAGTATTCAGGATATTCAACTTTCATAAAATTGAATATTTCCCCGTTGACCCACAGCACATCGGCAACGGCATCGAAGAATCTCCACCTTTTAGATCTTACCGAGTTCGAAAAACAAATTTTTGTAATTATGCTTGTCTTCTTTTATGCACGACAACTCCAAAACGCAACCAGCTTGACGGATGACATTTGTTATGTGGTCTTCACGACACAATTGTAGATTTTATCGAATTTTGGAATCTACTGTAAATCTATTTGTCCGTCCGTGTGAAAGTGAATGCGACATCTCAACCACTGGCAGTGGTCTCCCCTAGATTTTCCCTAACAAAGGCGTCGACCTCCCTCGAGCATAAAAATTGTGGATTTTCGGCAAAGCCAGGACGCCACGAGTACTCAAGTTCATATTGCTCTCGGATAACGAACAGAGGCGAAAGGGCAACAATACAAACGGGAGTAAAATACGCCAAGTGGGCACCAATGCACAATATGGCACGTTTTGTGTATCATAGTATAATGAAGAAAACCGACTATCCATTTTCAACGCCTTTTTTAGACCACTTAAAACCAAAATTTTCACTGCCTTCATGCACCGCCAATTGAAGTGGTTAGAACAGGGGTTCCCAACCTTGATTCCCTCTCGTACCCCTTAATTAATCTTTATATTTTCGTGTACCCCCTACTGTCATATCCCCCCCCCCTCCACACACACACACCAACCATCCGTCTATGCTAAGAAGTTTTTATCAATATGTTAAGGGCTTATGTTAACTTCAGAGTCAAATGACTCGAATTATAACATTTGATGGACTTATTTTTTATTTCACATCTTATTCCATTTTTACAAGAGTGCAACGCCAAAACAGATGAAATCAGCATTGTAATAATTTTGAATTAACTTATAAGGATGGCTAAAAATTACACTCTGGAATAATCAACTTTTCAAGAGGAGTTATTAAATAGCAAGTATTAAATTGGTAAAACAAAATTCTGTAACTTTTTGAATCCCTTATGTTTTCTTGTTTCCGCCATTACCAAATTTGCTTTCGCGTACCCCAACTGGTATTTCGGGTATCCCCAGGGGTACGCGTACCACAGGTTGGGAACCTCTGGGTTAGAACAACAAGAAGAATGAAACGTGTGGGAGAGTTAGCGACAAAAATATGAGCTCGGGTCTGAATCAAAAGAAAATTTTGGACTTCTTTTCCTAAATTGTAAGCCTACTTTAATGCACTACTACTTTGTGTTAGGCATGCTTTTGTAAGACGTGTGATAAAAACATATACAGTTTTTTTTTTTTTTTGTTTAATATAATTTTTCTTTGTTTTATATCCTCCTATGGCACGAATTATGTTTTTCTTAAAATATCGTTAATCCGAAAAAATTAGTTAGTCCCCAGTTGTTTCAAATAATCAATTCTCGACTGGTTCGTGTTTATTTTTAAACTTTCAAGTGAACCCGAAGAAGATTGAACACAAACCACTCTATTTCTCCTATTCCTAGAGCACAAAGGGGTAGATGATTTTTTCTAAAGACAATAATTGCACGTGCTGAAGTGGCAAGATTAGAGACAATAATCACACCAACTGAAGTGACAAAAATTCTTTTACCTTCTAACAGATCGCACACTTTTATGTTATCACTCATTTCGTTTTATTTGTCCACTCAAGTGTCCAGGCACTATAGAATGATAAGGGGATGTTGGATAGTTATCTACGATTAAACTTGTATCGATACACGTGTGAAACTTGCTTTAAAAGGGAAAAAATATTTTCAAATAATGCACGGGCATTCAATTTTACTGCCTGACGGACAAAATCATGTAAGTAGCAAATTATTTTTAGTTAAGACTATGTTTATATAATTTAGAATTCTTAAAGACACAAAACAATATTTATCCATTTCAATATCTAAATTCCTTGTTTACCTTAAACTTTACTTTTGAGAAATTACTGTTTAATAAATTTTGTTGATTACAAATAAATAATTTAAAGATGTAAGAGATTTATATTTTTCCGAGGTAGAACAAAATTTTCTTCGTCCATTGGGGTCTCGTTCACGGAAAAGTACCAAATAACCTTATTAAATCGAGTTTTTCAATCATGTTTTTCTCTTACCTATTCATTTAATTAACTACGACGTGGAAACCTGCGGGAAATACCGACACGGAACGCGAGTCTATGTCCTGATGTATTCCATGTCGTATATGGACACAGTGCCTATAAACCAATTTCTCGGAGTGGTGCGGAAGCTGAGCTACTATATATATCATGGGTAGGGGAGACTAGGGATAGTTTAGCCAATTTTTAAATTTTATTTTTAAATTTTTTATAATTTGTTATTGCAAAATAAAATATTACAGTGTAAATTTTGGTATTTTGTCTTCGAAATTAACTGAGAAAACTAGCCACTTTAATCCATATTTATTGCTTAATAATGTAATAACTTTTGTTTCACATTGTCGCTTAAATAGCACCATGAGAGGGAAACATGATCCATGATTGAGCCAACTCTGAAAAAGTATCTACAAAATACAATATTATAAATTTTATTGCCTATTATTATTTCAGAAATGTTTTACTTCGTGCTTAAGACACAAAATGTCCTACAAAACCAGTTGTGGAAACGAAACAACCACATGGTCATTTTTGGTTTCTCGTATACGAAGTATACAAAGAGAAAGTATTGTAATCGTCAAAAAATTCGAACTCGAGATTTTGATGAATCTCCACGTTTTAGACCTCCGAAAAACTCAATTTTGGTCTCTCTTAGACCTTCCGAAAAACTCAATTTTGGAATTATGTATGTCTATTTGTCTGTGAACACGATAACTCGAAAACTATTAGAGATGCAGGGATGAAATTTGGTATGTTGTGATCTTGACACATCATTTATAGGTTTCTATCAAATTTTGGAATTCCTTCCACGGGAAGTCTGTCTGTCTGTATGTCCGTGTTAATGTGAACGCGATAACTCACAAACTTGAATAGCTAGATAGATAAAATTTGGTGCACAGTTTTATCATCAGGAATGTAGGTCCGTTTCAAATTTTGGGCCAAATCCGTCAAAGGGCTGTCTGTCTGTATAATCGCATGCTTGCAAAAATTATATCTTATAAGCTCTTTGGCTTAGATAAATAAAACTTGGTATCACGGATGCTAACATCAATTATAGATCGGTGTCCAATTTTCATCTCAATCGGTTGAAAAAGAGGTGCTCAAATTGCATATTCATTTTTTTTTACTTTTGAAACGAATCCGTATCTCCACTCGCATGCGTATTGGAAGCAATCTTTGCGCCCGATATTCAGTGGCTTCATGACGTAAGGCTTAATGCTTAATGGCTCCTGCTTGGCTCTTTGTTCTTCCCTTTTGACTCCTTTTTTCCCTTTTGGCGAATTCTGATCCTGCTCGGATTATTTTATTTCCGTTTGTTTTGTTGTTTTTACGTGTCCTTGAGAAACTTGTTACGTTCTAGGAATAGAGCAGATTCGAAATTTTTATCCGAGGGAGGGTGCGGGAAACTGACACACTATACGAGAGTTTTTGAGAAATGAGTATATGAGAAAGTTAGGGGAGGCCACTCCCGCTGGTTTATGGTGTTGTTTGGTGGTCGAAGAAGCTCTTTTCCTAAACCCTTTCATAATGCGAAACAAGGCTTTTGGATAAGGTTGCACATTCTCTCTGGAGAACAGTTGTTTTACTAGTTGAGATCCCAGGAGTAGGAGAATTTACAGACACATGACCAGAAGAAGACATATTGGTTAAAATATTCTGACTTAAGCTAAAATTTTCATTAGGAGTAAATCTGAAAATTTTCAATAGACGCGCTTGTTTGCTCCATACCTCACATATGAGTGACAAATAAGCTTTTTTTTTCTATATTATTATTTTATAAAAGCCTACTATTCATACAGATCTTAAACAAAGCAAATTTTGTAAAAAAAAAAAAAAAAACTACTGAAATGCTCTAAATAACAAAGTTAATGAACACTAATTTCCCAGCAAGGATAGTTGAACCATGGTTCATATATCCCCAGTCTTAGTGTCACAAGTATCCCCACTACCACCAGTTCTGTTCACCAAGCTATAACTATAAACAAAACCTTTGTATATTTAAACTATTTTAAACTTAAAATGTACCAGAAATTATAATTATTTCAACTAGGAACACTATTACGGCTTAAAAACAAAATTGGAATCCAAAAAAATATATAATTAACACGCCTTAATATTTACTTCGGACAGTGGAAAAAGAACTATTGATCATTACAATTTCAAAATGGTACAAGGTATTTGATTTCTTTTTCTTATATGTAGAACTATATAAATGTATATAGATGCTGTCAACTTAAGGAAGAAAAATAAACCTGCTGCAGAAAAAAAGGGGTGGCTCAAGTTTCCCATATGTCCAAGGATCCCCAGTCTCCCAAACCTATGCTTTACCTTGACAGAATGCCACCTTGTATCCCGGTAACCATAACTACTACTTCTCCACGTCTCGCACCCGTTCCTAGAACATCGCTCCTGGTCAGTTTGGAATGGATTTGAGTGGTAATGGGGGTGGGCCTGTGTGGGTGTGGGGGGGGTCTTTAAAAAAAACTATGAGAAAAAGGAGAAGAAATATTTAAAAACTATTTGAAAAAAGATTTAAATGTGTGAGATTGATTTTAAAGCATTCGAGATCTGGAAAAAGCAACAGCAAAATTGTTGCTGAACTAGCATTGCACATCATTTTCGTTTTCTTCTGATAAACTGCACCATTGAAGGAGGGGAATGAATAAATTAAAATTGCTAGAAGTAAATTCCTATTTTGATAAAGAGCTTCTAATAGGTAGCCTGGAGTGTCCTCTTAATCGGGGGAAAAAATTCAAACTTTAGCAAGAAAATTTCTTTGAGCACCTGCAGGCATTATATAGTGACCACTTATTTTCTGAAGCTGGTAAAATATACGAAACCATATGGAACAGACTTCTATAAATGATATGCAACATTATTAAATACACTAACGTACTATGCAACTTAAAATAGGATAAATGTTAGGTTTTTTATAATACATGTAAAGGAATGTAATTCTGCAATATTCTTTATTAAATATATTTAAACAACATTTTATCCTGAATTTATTCTGCCGAATATCTGTTTAGCATTCGGCCAGATTATATATCTGGGAAATGGCCGAATGGGCCTAATATTGAACATTCGTTACATCCCTAGTTGGTATCACATGTGTATGAAATCAAACGGAACATATTTCCTCTTGAAAATGACGAAAAATTATTATTCTTGCATCATAATTTCAGGCTTTGCAATGATAACTTATATCTGGATGTTACATCTTAATAGACTTCTTTTTATAAGCATACTTATGAATCAAATTTATGTTTATACGCATAATAAAATGTATTTTTTACTTTGTTAATAGGTTTAAAAAGGGCCCACTCACAAAAAGCTCCCTTTCAAAGCGGTGTAAAATAAAATCAGATGTACTGCTTAGAAGTAAGCTGAAATAAAATAATTTGTATCAAAATAAGTAAATATATTTTGTTGTATTTAAGCGACCTATTCGTTATCGGGATGTTGTATCTTAATATAGACTTCCTTTTCATAAGCATACTTATGAATCAAATTTATGTTTATACGTATAAAAAAATGTATTTTTTTACTTTCTCACATACGAAGCATACAAAAAGAAAAAGCTTTCTAATCATTTCAAAATTCGACCTCGGGATTTGATGAATCTCCGCGACAAACCACATCGAGTCCGAGGGGAAAAAAATGTAATTATCTGTATGTGTCTGTAAACATGATATCTGAAAAACGCAATAAGCTTGGCGTGTCTGTAAACATTTTATTTCAAAAACGCAATAAGCTTGATGTGCCTGTAAACATGATATCTCAAAAATGCAATAAGCTTGATGTGTCTGTAAACATGATATCTCAAAAATGCAATAAGCTTGATGTGTCTGTAAACATGATATCTCAAAAACGCAACAAACTAGATGGATGAAATTCGGTATGTTGTCTTAACACAAAGTTTTAGTTGTATATCAAGTTTGGACCCAATCGATCTACGGACATTGGTACCATTGCAAAATGCATTGCTCGATTCTCTTCAATATACGACGAAGTTAAATCTAAAACGCACCATATTGTGAAAATGTACGAGCGCGAGAAAACCAAAGGGTGCACTCTCCCGCCGGTCTAATCTATATTCCACTTGCTTCATGAAAAGTCAAATTTTATAGAGATCGTATTTATTTCATGCGATGAGACTTCCACCACTCACAGGAGTGGTCGAGTCCCATCGTAGCTTAATAATATCAAGATTTTCAATACAAAGAAACTGAAATCACATTGCAAGTATTTAAGCACTTATTAAACATTGTATTGTTCGGAGTACGATCCTTCCTTTCGCTGCTCAAAACAACCTCTCCTGCACCCGGCGGGTCTTCCAAGTCCGAAAGGGTCAAGTGCTTCGCTCCCATCATTAACTCCCGGAAAGACAATGGGTCGGGTGATTAAGAGATGGGATTCTCCTCCCTCTGTTTTTGCTTGCTCGCCGACGATCCCTCGTTATCGGAGGGTTCCTTGAGCTGTCGCGGATAAATATAACTGCCTTCTTCGAGCTGGGAGCGAACTCCTTGAGGGCTGATAGAAGGAGTTCAGAGATGTTTTTCAAGGCGGACTACGTTCCTCCCATTGGGGTCTCAGGAAGGAAATTGATTCACTCGCCAAAACGCCGCAAAACTTGGTATGGGAGATCCTCTATATCTCGGTAACCACATATGTTAAAGGCATAACTAATGTCTTATTTTAGAGATAAAGGGTAACAACAGAAGTTACAAAAAAACTTATTTAAACTTAAAAACTTACGAGAAACTTCTAGAAACAAAAAAGTCACGCGAGTTAAGTAGTCCTACGCCTTTAACATCAGCGGCTGTTTGAAAAGATAGCCTCCCGCTATTTTTTTCAAGGTAGTAGACTATTTAATTTTAGGTTGAGATGAGAGTTTTCTTAAGGAATGAAAAACGACGCGCTAATAAATAGTTGATTTAGATTTGTGATTTTTCTTCTTCTTTTCAATATTGATGAATCGTCTTCCAATGGTTCACGTGAGGTTACAGTTACATGACAAACATAACTGCGCATTACCTACGCCAAGCTATGACATGAAGTCCATTTTCCTACTATAAGATGTACAGTGGATTGCAAAATTATTCCGACACTGCGAACTTTATGCGTGTCAAGTGGGCATGAATTGACTCCACTAAATGGAATTTTCGTATAACAGGCAGAGTCGGTTTATTGAATAGGCAAAGTAGGCAGCTGCCTAGAGGCCTTGATATTTCTTTCTGCGGTACTTTAAATGTAGTTGAATTTTGTTTCATTTCATTTACAAAAGCCGTGCACTCGAACTTATTCAACTTAAAATCAAGCATCATTCAAATTTCGGAACATTATTTTAACAGCATTCACCGTCATAACAATTACCTTTTGCAAGTTTTATATTACGTTGTTTTATAATTAAAAGAAATATTCTATCCTAAAAAGACCTATCCTATAATTAAATATTATTTAGATTGTGTTTAAAAGCTTTGTTATTTTTTTTACAATTTTTTATAAAATTACTTAAAAATTTTTCATTTTTTTGTACGCTATATACTGAAACCAACTCTCTTGAAAGTGTACCGTAATTAAATGTTTTACTATTTCAGTTTGCCAAAATTTTCTACTTAAAACTGCATATATACATGTTAAATTAAAATCAAAACAAAAATATTTGGTTTTGAAAGTTGAGGAGGGAAAAAGAAGGGCCCTGAGACTTGCATTGCCTAAGGGGTCCCTGTTAACAGGTACTCTTTAGATAGTTGAAGTTTATTTCGTACTGTCAATAAATTTGACATTTAATGTATGAACGTATGTTCTTCCTTTTATTTGATGATTTGTGTTACGGCAAGGCTGTTTTCTTCACATTTCTCGAGAAAGAATATATTTATTTAAATTGTATTGGTTCTCATGCAAATCTGATATGAATAATATTGCGGCATTCTTAATTATAATTATTTTTTAAAAATTCTGATGCATTGATTTTTTTTGTATGTTTGTGCACAGTGGCTGTCAAACAGCAACTTCCGTAATGAATTCATTAAAAGAAAATTCTTTGAAAATACCATACTCGAGCACGGAATCGTCGAAATTACCTTCTAATTCAATTTTTTTTATTTTTTTTATTTTTTTTGTTATACATCAAAATTTCACGCATTGCAATTTTTATCTTGAGTTTCACTTACTATCAGCAGATGTAATTGATTTAATCCCCTTTTAACATCGATTTCCATAGAATAATTATGCCACAAATTTCCCTCAGAGTCATAAACATTACAAGTACAAATACGCTGTTCAGTATTACTATTTTTCTACATCATTCGAAATCCATAATTTGCCATTCGGTACACAGTCTTCGGAATTGAAAAAAAATTGGAACGCCGTTTTGTGTTCAGAAAAGCCAGAACGGTAATTTGATTTGCTATCTCCCGAATTCCATTCCGAAATTAAATACTTATGGCAAACGATTTTTCCGTACCTTCTCTTTGATTATCAGGAAATGAAACAGTTCCAAATAGCTTTCATTGTCGTCTGCCCGCCTTGTCGTAGCCCAAACCATCAGATAGGAAATGTTCTTCGAGGCCTGGGAACGTGGGTTTGTTGCTTCCGTGTCGGCACGGAAAGATCGAACCCACGTGATGCGCGGAGAGAGGAGTCGAGAAAGATTTCGAGGGAGATGCGAGTTTTGTCTCGCCAACGCTGGCGAGGTTTCATTCATTTTGGCAACGAAAAAGAAAAAATAGACATTGGGATTGTAGATAGCGTTGTAACGCTTCAGTTAACGTTGTCTTTATACGTGTAAAGACACCATCATTATGAACTAAACATGCTTATTTATTGATTTGAGTACCGTGAAGACATTTAGTTCGATTAAGATAGTGTTTGATGATTCTGTGGAAACGTTAATTAACTAATTAATGATTAAGTAAAGATTTGTATTTTATCTTTCTCGTTTCAAATTACCAATTTTGAATGCTTTTATTTTTTAATGCAGATGCAATGCAACAGAGCTTCACCGATTAATTCAGTGATTTCCTAAACGGTTGTCAGAATGTTCGGTGCTTTTCAATGTTTGAAAAGATTAATTCAGTGATTTCCTAAACGGTTGTCAGAATGTTCGGTGCTTTTCAATGTTTGAAAATTATAAAAATTCTAGGCATTTGAAACTAGAAATTTCCATGCACAATTACTATAGTAAATATGTGTTCTTTATAGTATTAAATAGAAGATTATTCATTTTATGGAATTATTCTGTTACAATGATTTAATTTATTATATTACGCATTTTAACGGAATAAAATTACATTACATATTCCATTAAAATAATGCTCACTTTTGTTAGACTGGAATATTCCTTTACTGTTGTCCTGTTCAAGTTTTACTTTAACGAAAAGATATTTATTTACTTTATCTCTTTTGGAGTATAAATTTTCTCCAAAATGACGGAATTATTTCTGGGTACAGATGTTTCTCTGTCTGAACTTGGAATTTTAGTATTTGGAGAAAATCGAATCGATAATTTATTTACTTTGTTATTATTTCAGAAGAAGCATCAAATTAAGCGTTGACAACAAAATTTGTAGATCTGAGCCCAATCGGTCAATGGGAAGAGGTCCAAACTGCGTGATCGGTAGTCTTCTCTATACTACGAAGCTTAACACAAAACGCGCCTATCGTGTAAGTGTACGAAAAACTCGAGGGAAGATCACTCCCGTTGGTTTATTACGTTTATTAAAATTCTAGCCAGGAAATAATGATATATTTCAGTTGTATCAGCTTTTATACTAAGCTTACATTATGTTAATTAATTTTGATTTGCCTGATTCTCTGTGCTGAACGATTTCCCTTAAACAGCGATCAACTCAAGCGATTTCCCTTGCGCTTTTTTAAAATCAATAAAATTTTGCGAAAGGGCTAGATCAAAAATGTTTCATAGAAATACTTTTTTTACAGGACGCAATTCCTTCTAATCGTTTTCTTCACAAACTCCACCCTTTCCGTTGTTCCAAACATATTACATCACTTCTGAGAATTTGAATGTCGCTCTTTATGGCCTTATCGGTAATCTTTTATACTGCTCTTACTATAAAAATAATTTCCTTTTCAATAAACATTAAATAAATAGTATTTGAAAAATTTTAAAAAAAATCTTGAACACTTCCTATAGAACTTTCTAAATCCAGTAAGTTTTCTCTATGGTGAACTAAAGAAAAGATTTCATTCCACCTAGACAATGTACGAGACGAAAGCATTGTAATCGAAAGCCAGCTGTTTCCTCTCTCACGCGGCGGTGGAAAAACCGAGCCAAAACGTCGACTGTTGGCGAAATTTTAACTCGTAAACCGCCGTTGCATCTTCCATCCGCAACTACAGCAACCCACCCTACTCCTCTTCAATTCCCCAATACCGTTACCTCGGCCGTAGTAAGAAGCTGTCAGCTTGAGTTCATTCATGCTCCACTGATGAGAAGAGTTGTATGCCAAAGACAAGAACCCGTCACCTCTCGCTCTCCCAAACAGAAAAGTTCTGTTCCGGTGGGTATAGGCTGCCTTCCCGCTAGCTGTTGTTACAGCTGTACGGACGTACAGATGGAAATACCTTATTGTTTTTGCACGTCCTCTTTCCAAGGAACGGGAGTTAAAAAGAATGTGTGATCAGCTGCGATTTTTCTGTCATGTGTGGATTTACGGCGCGAATTAAAGTGAAGTGCTGACTTAAGAACAATATTCTGGAAGCAGTGAATTCGGCAGACTTGCGACTGGTGGAATACACGTGTTCTCACAGACAGAATGTTCTTCCAGAATCAGCTGTGAAAAAAAGGTGACTCATTGGGATTTATTCTGTTAGTTTTTTCTAGTGAGTGAAATTTCAGATGATCATTTCATTGGCCGTCAGTCAAAGTTTACTTGTTCAGCTGCCCTGTAGTAAATTCGACGAAATTTGCCACAAAAACTTTTGGTAAACGATGATGTAACCGTCAATCACTGCATATTTCTCAATATTCTAATTTCAATTATCTGATGTGTGATTAAAGTGAAAGCTGCGCTTTCCAAATTTGTGTTTGGAGAACCTTATGGTGTTCTTTTTGAAAATTTCTGGATAACAAATCATTCCTCGAATTGGATGGATATTTCCATATTAGATTAGGAACAGCTTTCTCGAGTGAAGTCTTATGAAAATAAACAATCAGATGTAGCTGTTATCGAGATATCTTGCTCTTAAGGCCGCCTGTTATCATTTGTCGAGTTTGTGTTTATACCGAGAAACGTGTCTGGTGTTGACAATACTCTTCAGATTTTCTTTTGAAAGTTACAAATAGGAGATAAATTCTCTAATTACTTGGTTGATTGTTATTACCAAGTAGTTTTTGAGAATTTTTTTTGGAACGAAATAATTGCTTTTAGCTTGGAGCTTGGGTTTAGCAGCATTAGTTTCTGCTTCACTTTAAGGTCTTATTTCTGTCAACATTTCTCCATTAATCTTTCCGTATCTATTTGATTTGTAAGGAGAACTTAAAAGTCATTAAAACCGATACTTACTTTACCTGTTTAAAATCATAAAATTCAGTATTTAATTATTTGAAAAATCCCAAGCTTCCTATTTATGAATAGAAATATCAATTAAGAGATTTAACCCTCACAATCTGAAATCTGCGCATTGTTGTTGAAAAATTTATTGTCTTTACGAAAATTTGGCTGTCGAATAAAAGATTTACTCAAACATCATTAAGGATACAAATACTGCATTTATTTGAACCGATTGCTTAGTTGCGAATTAAAAAGAAGTTGAACCTCGAGATCTTTTCGAAATTCTGGAAAAGACAACTTTACATTGGAAGAACATCTGCGTTCCATTTCCCGCGTGCTTTTTGTTGACTTAATAACTCTTTACGAAGAAAGAATCATCCAAAGAATACAGAACTAGGGCAGTCCCCGTTTTTGTGATTCTGCCCACAGCATTTTTGAACTTTTAACACTTCTTCCGAACTGGCGATCCTTTTTATTTCGACCTAAGGGCTTGTTCCGAATACAAAGTTTTTCCGCCATTTCGAAGTGTGTAAAAAAGATAGTTCTATTTGAATTCACAAGAGAAGCAGACGTGATATTGAAAAAAAAGACGAAGCAACTATGTCTCTGCCGAGATCATTTACGAAGATGCTGTGCAGTAGCGGAAGGTCTCATGAAGGCCAGGGTAAGTTTTCAATGCAGATTTATATTTAAAACAATAGACGGTTTACGCTTTGTCATTTCAATGTCTTATTTCGTCACTTAACAAGCAACACCACCCATCTAAATTTTCCAAATTTTTGAAGAGAAAGAAAGAAAACTGAATTTTTCGCAACCAAAAATGAATATGGCGGGAAAAAATCCGCCATATTCGTCATTAATTGCGAAAAATTCTATTTTTTTTTTCTCTCTCTCTTCTAAAATTTGGAAAATTGAGATGGGTGGTGTTGCGTGATAAGCGACGATTTGCTTTCTTAAACTGTTTTGGGTTCTTCGGAAGCATCTAGAGGCAGTGACAACTTCAGATGACAGTATGAGGAATGTTAAAGTCCTTTTGTTTAAGTAGAGAAATTTTTGTTTAACTAAGATAATCTATATTTTGTAATAAGAAACTTGTTCATGCCATATTGTTTAATTTTACGAAACTCTTTCTATAGGCCATAGGCGCGTAGAAATACGACACTCAGCAAATGACGCGGAAGTTCGTAGCTTTCTACATACTTTCAATTTTGAGTTGTTACTATTGGCAAAGGTAGCACATATATTAACGAATTCATAGTTTAGCATTTAAAATTCGCGAAATTAAGCAATATTTTTTATGTTGAATATTTCAAACTTATAGAATTAAGATAAGAGAATGTTAATTTTCCTTAGATCCGGAGCTTAAACATGCTTTTATACATTATTCTAACGTCGGGTATGTTTGACTATGCATTTCCCCAATCGAAACGATACTACCGTTCCACTCTATTACTATTTTCTCAAATAAATAAAATAGTTCATAAAAATATTTGGAATAGTAATTTCTTTCGTTTGTATTTCCGTACAAATAAGTAAAAAAATTGGTTCAAAAATAATTTATCACATCTCCATTTTTGATAAAGAATTTGCAATACTGATCTGGTGATGTTATTCTTTTTAGGGTAACTATAGTTTTGTAGTTGGTTGTATTAACCAGCCCAGAATTGCGATATCATGTGCCGGTTTAAAATGAATTATTAGAAGTAAACGGTGTCAAGTGCACAATCGCAAACATCGTTTGCTTTACAAAGTTTCTATTTCCAGTATAAAATTATTTGAATATTTCGAATAGCTCGAAGCTTTTGTTTGTTTTGATATTTTTGTCTCGGAATATTATTATTGATTTAAGAAGAACAGAAGAAAGTTAATTTGTAGAATGTCACAAATCCACAATATTCCATAATACAGTAAATTCTCGATTAGCCGGGATGGTCGGGAAATGCTTCGTCCCGGATAAGCGAATATCCTGGATAATCCTATTTATGCAAATTTTGATGAAAAATTTTGGAAAAATGATACAAAATGTAAAATTAATATACAATAAGACATTAATAGTTTAATTAATACAAAAGAAGAAGAATTAACAAGAAATTTTAATGTTATTTAGATTTACAATTCGTACAATTAAAAAGGAAAACATATGTAGTTTACCTCACTGTTTTGTGAAGAATGAAATGATAGAAGTCTATTTTTGTTTTCCATTTACTCTTCGACGAATTTATACTATGCATAGTTTTCAATATCATTTTTTCTGCAGGTGTGCTTTCATCTTCTTGCTCCAAGTAATTAAGTAACGCCTCAATGTGTACTAATGTATCACCTTGACTTAATTTTTGCTGAGTTACAAGATTTTCCTCATCACTTTCAGGACATTCTTCGAAATTCCTTGTTTCTGGGGGCACAATATCGTCGTCACTTAAAACTTCGCACCATTCCAATGTCGAATCTTCGTTAATCCATTGTCCCAATGCTTCTTCATCCACATTTTCAGAACAGTCTAACTGGAGTCTGGCTGGACTCAAGGTCGGCTGGACGAATCCAATACAATAGAAAGGTTGAGAAGAATGCGATCTTCCCGCACATTCCAACGGCCGAAATCTGCGTTTCCTAATCCGCAACCCGGATAATCCGATCCCGGTTAATCGAGGGTCTATTGTATTAAACAATATCATTTAGCTTCTTATAGTGCTTGGAAGTATAAAATTCTTTGAGGCTTTCGTCTGTTGTAGGGGGCAAAAGCCGAGATTTTCAAAATAATACTACTTATAAAAAAACTGTTTCTAACATAGTACGTAAACTATATTTTATAAATTATCATCAGTGACCTTTAGTTTTACGTATTTTGAAAGGATACACTATCGGTGGGGATTTCAATAATTTCTATCTAGATTCTAATTTTATAGCTGAAATCGTAGAAAGGGGGTGAGATTCATGAGCATTCTAATTATATAAACTTTTTTCATACAATTTAAAGAGGGCGGGGGAAGAAAAAATAATTTTCAACGTTTCTTGCTATAATAAATAATAAACACAATGACTTGAAATAATATGAACAATAACACAACTGAAAATTTTGTTCTTGTATGTATATCATTTGTTTTTTACCATTCTAAATATTTGACATTGACTTTGATAACTGAAATGCATAATATTATTTTTTTGCGTCCTTCATCTCAGGAAAAAAGTAATAGACGAGTTACAAAATTATAAACTTTTAAACAGAGTGAAAAAACGAAAGAAATATCCTCATCACGACAAGTTAATAAATGCCTTTTCCTAATTAAGTCGAGTAAAAAAAACCATTTGCTTCAAAAAGATTTTGAAGCTTATTTTAGTAGCATCTTGGACTAATCATATTGTAGAAATGTTCACATGAAAAACATCTTCAGCTAAAACAACAGATGCAGTTAAGTTTTATTTATTTATTTTTGTAGCTTTATCTTTAATTAGCGTCGTGCCATGACATGACGTATCAAATGTACCTCTTTTTTTTCCCCATTTGATGCTAGATAATATGTTGAGCTTAGTTTGTTACAGACAAGTTACACATCTTCATTTTTTTTTTGTCTCCATTAGTTAAAAATGTTTTAGCTGTTTTAATATCAACAGATATCTATAAGTTCTGTCTTTGTGTATAATTTTTATTACTAGCATACTTGAATATGTTAGTAATATGCTTGAATATTTTTTAAAAATCTAAAAGAAAAAGTCATTTTTCTTTATCTTGCTTTTCATCATTTCGCTCAATAAAATATCGAATTTTGAAATGCCGTGGGAAATGGTTGATTTTATTTTTCAGTCTCTTCTCACGCAAAACTGAAATTAGGAAATTTTAAAGAAGCTTTAATGTTAAAGTAAAAAAAATGGCTTTATTTTTTTCAGCCCATCCTTCGTATATTTTAAAAAATCGTTTAAAACTTCATTTTCTGATAGTAGAGAATTTTCATGTCCTCTTTTCCGGCTAATTTTGGATTTATTAAACTTTCGTCTTGAATATTTCTTGTTTATTTATTGTAATGGTTGTTTATTTTCTTAGTCTCTGGTTAAAATGACGGTAGCAATTTTTAAAATATTGGTATTTCCAATTTTAGTATTCACTTATATATAACTCAAATTTAATTATTTAGAACCACTTTTATAACCATTTTGAGGAATGTGATAATTATTTTCAAAAGTTAACTTATTTCTGAAAAATTCCCATAGTTTTCCATTGTTTACGGTAATTGTATCAATAATTATAACTAGATATTTTTGTAGTTTTTCTTCCGAATATCTTAATCATTTTGTTTTGAAGCAAATACTGTATATGAAACAGTTTCAAAAAGTCATTCGATTGTGCTCGTCGAATCTTAAATCCTTTAACCTATTGAGAAGTCTTCATTGTAAAATTGTCTTTCGGAGCAGGTGGTTGGCAAGGCCCTCGGTTATTCTCAAGTGTTTCTAATTCAAGGCTCAATAGATGATCCAAAAAGAGAGTCTGCTAGGGGAGATGCTAGTCTATATATAAGTTTTCAAACTTTTCTGCATAGTGTTAAACAAAATCATTTACATAAAGGCATTGAGTATTTTTCATTTCAAGACTCCCATGCCTGCCGGTATTTTCTTCGTGAATTTTCCCCCCTGAATGCTACATATATCGTTTAATTAAAAATATGGTCATGTTTTTAGATGAGAATTCGTTTTTTACACCGTCCCTTTATTTTTTAAATTAATTATTTAATTCTATTAAGATGTTTCATTTTAAGATATATCAGGTTTACTTTCGTTTAAATAAATGATGCAACAAACATATATAATTTTTCGAAGTTTCATGGTAAATGGTTAAAAGACATCTAATTTTTGAAATTATTTTCACTAATAAATTTTATATTTTGTTTGCTAAGAATCAATCCGTCGACTGAAATTGATTATTTATATTTCACAATAGACACATAGCTTGAGGCACATTAGTTGTTGAAAATCGTTTATATTTTCATTCCTTTTTGGAAAAATAAAGGCAAGTAAATATTCTTCATGTTATTCACTTTACTCATAAAAATATGCTCTAATTATAGCGAAAAAAAGCTGATACGTTTCAAAATTCAAACCGTAGCAGAACTTGCTGACGTTTTATTTACCAAGTAAAATTTCTGAGAATCGTATGAAATTTAAATAACGGCTATAGTTATTTGGACGTAGTTTTGCAATCCGGAATCAACCACTTTTATACAGATTCCGTGTTGCAAATTGTACCAAAGTATGGGTTATTCACTATGAAAAAGTGTTCCAACTGCAACCCATTGCAGTATAGACTACTTATAATTCAATAATTATTTTTTTCTGTAGTGATCTGCGAAAATAAGTGTGTCTCATAATATGCACTTTTGAGGTGGTTTCTGATGCTTTCACTGCGTTCGTTTAATATTCATTTGATTACTTTTGGATACGAAATCATGTAGAACTGCACTTAATGGACCATCGATGCTGAATATCAATATTACAATCGGTTATTGTCAATCTTAAAGATATATCGGGGTTACATATCGTCGGAATACTGATCGTTTTATTAACAGAAACTGGTCCCCTAATGCAGTATGTGTAGTGAGAAACCGAAGTAATAGATGCAAATGCATCTATGTTTTGTCATTTTTATGATTTTTAAAGTATATTTCCCATTCCTTTAGCTGCATATCAGCTAGTAATTGTCGAATGATATTCAGCGACACAATTTAGTCAGCATTGTAAAGAAAACAGAAAAATGTGTAAACGCTTAACTGTTTTAATTCTCATATTCGACTTTTAAATCTTGTTTTTAATGTTAATTTTATGTTTGATTATGTAAATATAATATATTCGAAACTAATTAACTCGTACCACGTGACTGTAATTACTCAAACAGCCTGTATTATTAAACGGTTTTGTAACGTTTTAAAAATACTAAAATTTGACATAAATTCAAACTTAGATTTGATAAATGAAAGAATGGATAATATTTCTAATTGGAAAATATTTGTATTTACATATGGTTAACTACTTATTTTCTATCTGGATCGAAATATGCATTTTTTGCAAAAAATACTAGATTTTTTTTTTCTTTTTTCGTTATTATTCTGCGCTTTTCTTTCTGTTTTCATGACTTTTCCCGGAAAATGTCGCCAAAATTTATACCATTATACTGTCAATATTATTAAAATATTTCATTTCCTTGTGCGGAAATAACTATTTCAGTCACGCAGATTTTCAATTCTATTACCATTTTTTCAAGGTTTCTGTTATTATTTTAGAACGAAAATATTTTACTGCAACACAAACCTGTTGAAATGCATCTTTTTCTTTCTTGCCTGCAGGATTCCAACCAGCTGATAATACATAACCCTAATATTTATCGATAACAAGCATACATACATAAAAAACGATCCGCTGAGTTCCCATTTTTGATGTCAAAGAGGAAGTAAACTGAAGACTTTTCACCCTAAAATTATCAGATCTCGTACTGAATTAGTAATGACTCGAATACATTGGAATAATGCTGATGTTTATCGAGTTTATGAGTCGCAAACAAAATTGGATCATCTCCAAATTTAAAGATTCTGTCACGAATCCTTAACAAGACTAGACTGATAATTCAGAATTCTTAATTGCATTTATTGCTCTTTTTTTAAATCGTGTCTTCCTGGAAAAATAAACAAAACAAAGCTTGTTCCAATTCTTCTACGTCTACAGACGGAATCTGATATTTTTCGTCAGTTTGAGTGGATGCACATCTCGGAACGTCTGCTTTGAATTTGTTTGGAATGTTGCGAACAGAAACTTGGCGCCATTTTGTTCTTCTGTAAAAGACAGTAGTATTATTAAATTATACTTACTGTACAATATGATTCTGAAGATAAGATTAAAATAAAGCACTACTTTTAAGTTTTTGTATTAGAAATAACGCATTTTAATTCTCAATGGCGTCATATTTGACATTTAATTTCACCACTGATATCAACATTTTCTGTGTTTACATTTTTTTGGAATGTAAACAGTGTATTTAAATTTTTGTTATTTAAATTTTGAATTTCTCTAAATATTTTAGTGCATATAATGACAAAATCAAGTAATTGAAATTGAGAAATTAGTTTGAAGAAGGAATTCGAAAAGCATTCACGTTTCTGTGTAGGTATGAAACCTATATTTTCCCAACACTTCGGTTTAAGAAATTAACGTGGTATTTATTCGAGGCGGATTTCGTAGCTATTGCAATGAAAACATGTTTTAACCTATTATTTTGCCTTTCTGTAGTTAAATGAAAATATTATTTTCTTAAATACATATTTTTCCAAACATTTATTCCAAATTACGTAAGATATCTATATTATATAAAACGCTTATGCGTGGCGCAAAAAGGACCTTTATTTCTTTTTCCCGTTGGCAACGATCAGTTTGTTTACAAATCTCAACCCTGACGCCGAGATTCTTGAATTGGTTTGAAGTCTGAAAAAACGAAATTTTTTTTTGAGTATAGATCGTTTGAATTAAATAAGTAATATTGAATGCCCTTTTTAGATAAAAGTTTCTGAAAAATTGGTTTATTCGTCTCTCGACAGCTCAAATTTTCTGAGTTCCATCTATCCAGGGGAAAATAGTGGAGTGAGTGTGTTTACATGTGCGGAAGCAACATTTCGTTTAAAAAAGTGCATGTTTAAGATTTTGCTGGAAAAAACGATGCATGAAAATTTTGAAAAAGGCTATCTAATCAATTTTAAGATGCTAAGGGTAGATAATTATTATGGGTTTTAATTTTGAATAGTTAATATGAACTTGTTTCTAGCCACTATTTTCTTTAAACTGTCCTTTTTTAGCTAAAAGGTTTGAAGATGGGTTACATCATTCTGCGACAACTAGAATTTTCTGAAATTTAAAACACAAATGACTACACTGAGAAAAACACTATATCTTTCTTGACTAAATAAGTATTGGAATAAGTATGTATACAAGTGGGTAAGCTTGTCTGTGCAATATTGAAATGAAAAGTGGGAATGTTTAAAATTTTGTTGTAAAAAGCAATGATTTTGGAAATTTTTGAAAAAAGCTCTCTTATCAGTTATAAAAGGCTAAAAGTAAATAATTATTATGGGTTTTAATTTTGAATAGCTAATATGAACGTGTTTCAAGCCACTATTTTCTTTAAAATGTCCTTTTTTAGCTAAAAGGTTGTGAGATGGGTTATGTCATTCTATGACGACTAGAATTTTCTGAGACTTAAAACACAAATGACTATACTGAGAAAAACACTATATCTTTTTTGACTAAATAATTATTGGTATAAGCATGTATACATGTGGGGAAGCTTTTCTGAACTACATTTTATTGTGTATAGGACATATTTGAAATTTTGGTGGGAAAAGCAATGTTTTTTAAAAAATTTGGAAAAAGGCTATCTTATCAGTTTTAAACTTAAAATTTTGTTGAAATTAAGTTATGTTGAAATAAATAGTCAAAAATGTTTGCCAAGAAGTTTTAAATGACTGATTTCTGATTGATGAAAACAATTTTGATTTTTTTATCATCTTTGAATTATAAATATTAATATTCAAATTTCTTTCTAACATTTATATATATGTTTGTACTTCCAGAAGATTTTAATTGCAGAAACTGATGAAAAATTAATTTTCGAAGTTCATGCAATTTTAAATAATTTAAATTTACTTTTAGTAATTAAAGTACTTATAATTCCTAATATTACCAGAAACACATAACTGTATGGCGAGCGAAGTGAGCTGGGATAAAACAGTGATCCCGAAAGAATCACAACGTGATTTTTGGAGGTTGGTGAACGGAGCGAGCAGGGGGTGTAATATATATATAAAGATTTTACAACAACTGTGCTAGGACATGCAGTGTCTTAATTGTAGCGAGCAGGGTTTGCGTAGCAAACCCTGGAGGATTGCAACGCAATCTTCCTGGGGGTTGGCGAGCAGCGGGCAGAGCCCCCTAGTTTTTATTAATTCTCTGTTCTTAAACACTGTATGTATGCAAAAACATAGCTTTTTTAAACAATTGTAATTGTTTTATTTTAACATTTGAAACTTTTTGTATTTTTTCTGTCTAATTGTTGGTAATTTCTTTTAGAATGTTTTGTGTTTGTATAAGAAATGCAGTGAATATCCTGTTGTTTTTCAACTCGTTCTCTGATATATTACCGAACACTTGCGGACGCCTCTTTTTTAAAATACGCCGAATATTCATACCAGTTGTGTGAGAAACAATTTAAATCTTTTGAGGTTTGCCTGAAACGTTCTGTTTAGTCTACTCATTCCATACCGTGCGAAACAGGAAATGCACGAATTTTTGGAAAAAGGAAACCTGTTATAGAATTTTAATTCAAAAGCGATGTCATGTATTGATTTCATGCTCCGCTGGTCTTTTTATGAAAGCTGGAGTATGATAACATCAAACAATTGTTATTTGGACATTTTCTTGGCGGCACTCTTGTTATGCGATAAAGTAACTGTAATCCTTTGCTGTGATTGTGGGTGAAATTTCTAATTAAGATAAATATTCTAGAAGCTATTTTCTCGTAAAAATTGTTTTGCGAATTTCACGAATTGGTTTTGTGAATTTATAGAAATTTAATCGCAAGTTCAATGACACTTATTTTCTCCCTCTTTCCGAAAATAAATCAAATGTGTCTTATTAGCACTATCAATCCTGATTATGATTGATACAATATATAAATATTTTTGATCTCCCTAAAAAAAGTATAAATTCTGGAGCATGTAAGGCCGTCTACACGGAGCTTTCTTACCCATTTTCATCCACTACTATTTTTAGAGGAAGGGAGACAAATATGGAATACCATTTACATTTGGCAAAATGTTTATAACTAGAAATGTGTTGATTTATGGAAACTTCATTGTTATATTTATCACTGCACT
Source organism: Araneus ventricosus (assembly GCA_013235015.1). NCBI lineage: Eukaryota > Metazoa > Arthropoda > Arachnida > Araneae > Araneidae > Araneus > Araneus ventricosus. The sequence continues at coordinate 108,367 of BGPR01000644.1, read as the reverse complement.
GTTTACTAACTGTACACAAAATATGTTCTTTCTAACTTGAGAAAAAACAAAAATATTTAAAAATGTATCTGTTTAGTGTAAAATTCTCAAATATCGAAATGGGTACAAATAAATACAAAATCTAAAACTCTTTAATAGAAATGGGCATAAAATGAAGGGAAATACAATAAGTTTTTTATTAATAGAAAAGTAATATAATATAATGCGCTTAATTAAAGGAGCATTTCAGATGGAAAAAAAAATTGCATGTAAATAATAATCTATAGAGCACAAACGAAAATTCTTCTAATTTTTAAGAAAATTTTTCTAGTCTTTACAAAAAATGTTCTATATTCTAATTTTTACGAAAATTTTTCTAATCTTTACAAAAAATGTTCTATGTTCTAATTTTTACAAAAATCGCACACGTAACTTACACTAGAGAAACTAACACATTCTGTGTGAACCCATTCCTCAGTGCCGTTCAGCAATATATGTCACCCTACTGGTTCCATACTATTCCATATTTGTCACCCTACTAGTTCCATACTATTCCATACTTGCCACCCTACCGTTATTCCATATTTATCGCCTACTGGACATTTGTTTTGGGAGATGATAAACATGGATACAGGAAACGAAACATGGAAGGCTTATAGACGAAAATAAACCTCAAAATGTGCCCTTTTAGCCCACATAAGAATCACAAATCAAGAAATAAATGTTAAATGCGAAAATAATAAGGATAAGATGACTTGCCGAAATTTACACTTTCCAAAAAACGAAAAAATGCTCGTAATAAAAACGTGTTTACAGCTACAACAGCACAGACAATACTAACGTAATGACGGCTCAATAGAAAACGTTTAGCTTTGTTTCTACTAAGTTGTAGCACGTAATAGAGTATAAACGATGTATTCCATATTTGTCGTCCTTCCTCTAATGCTGCAAAAAAAACCAAAAAAAATCACGGGTCTATTTTCGTTCAAGAAATTTTTTCGCGACACCAGGTTGTGAAAAACTAAAGTATACAAATAAGTATTAATCAAGGATAAATAATAATTACTTGGTTTAATACAGTGGGTTTTTAAGTTTTGTTGAATTTTTAAAAATTAAGATGTATTTATAAATGATTTTTATTATTTAATATAGAAGAACTTTTACATAAGCACTTGATTTTGAGACCTTTCAAGGTCCCAAAATTCTGCTTTTCGCCCTCATGTGAGATCGCGAGCTATAATTCAAAAAGCCGCCATTTGTGAAATCAGATCCACATCATCGTTGTTGCTAACTCACGATGACAGTATAGAAAAGTAAGAGCTGTTACCAATGAATGCCTTCATACTTGCTTATACGCCTGTTGGAATTATAGAACGATCTCCATGAAATTAAACTGCATTTGTTTGAAATTTGATTTTTTTACACAGAATATCGATTAATGGTGTTTGAAATTAAATTTTATTCAAATATTTTGATTACTTTTAAATATATATGAAGAAAAGGTTTGGGACTGTAACTGGACATTATGGTACACCGTGTGGCTTTTCCCATTCTGTGAACTTAATTCGTTCATTATGCAAGACCCATTATAGTCATCCTAACCCTTTGGTTGTAGAACATTAATTCACCATCTGTGATGAGAACACCCCAGAACGAATGAGGCCAGCAGGCATATAGAAAGCGGCAAGGTGAACACAATTTACATCAAATCATCGCAACACCACCTATCTCAATTTTTTGAAATTTCAAAGAGGAAGGAAATTTCGCAACCGATAACGAATATTTCTGAAATTTTTTTCACATCTAGTTGTAACTTTCAGTATCATGTTCATATCAGATGCGAAAAAAATTCAGATATATCTATTATTAGTTGCGAAAAATTGAGTATCTCCTTCCTCTTTGAAATTTCAAAAAAAATTAGATAAATGTTGTTGTTTGTTAAGCGACGAAATATTACAGTTGTTACTATAAATTTTACAAGATTAACAGGATAATATGAATTTTACAGTATTTAAATAGCAACAAAGTTTGTTGATGTAAACTTGAGTTATTGTTTACCTTAACTGTGATTATAATAAAAGTAAACACCAAAAAAAATTTATAATTTCAGAAAACTTGAATTACTTTGCTGGCCTTGCAAATAATATCTTATAAATGTTTTGGATCTTGTTTTGTTCTGGCATATGCGCTAGCATTACTGGTTGCTTATTTCAAAGCCAAATTATGGTAGTAATTTTTTAATTTGCTAAAACTAAATTTTTCGTTGCTATTCGACACTTAAGGTCACCATCACTTTGATAGTATTTTTATTTTCTGTTCTCACGAATTTTGGTACATGCGCCAGTTGACACGTGCAAGTCTAATGTTCGAGATGTTTTGTAGTGAGTTAGTACTCTTGTTTTATATTTCTGGTGGCCGTAAGAGAGGTACATGAAATGCGTAGAAGTTTATCCAGGCTTTTGTGGCGCAATAAATTTCTCCTCCTGCACCTGCACGTCGACAACACAAATGACGTAAAAACGCATTTATTCGACTCTATTAATCTTCAGAAAAACTCATTAATAGTCTGTCGCAACAATTACCGCCATTCGCTGGCGTTTTTATATTTCACGAAACATTGAAGGGAATATTATTCTGGAAAATGAAAAAAAAAAAACCCTTTTCATTGTATTTTATTGTTTTAATTAATGTGCAGAAAGTTTTTCGTTGTCGCTTTCGGAATCGAAGAGTAATGGTTGCGTGCATTGGCGCATCTGCAAACAAACAATTAAAGGATTTCTGGCTTTCTTTTTTTAGTTTTGGAATGACGAAACGCTTCACGAGGAACAACGACCATTAAAAATCCGCTCCTCCTCCATACCTTTAAGCCAGCTGAATAACTGGAATATCTCCTAAGGCATGCCGAGATCTTTGTGTTCAGGAAGGTGTTGAAGGTCATTCCATCAAAAATAAAAACATTCTTCCTTCTATTCTTTTCGTTCAAATCTTGAAAAAGGACGAACTGCATTTGGAGGAGTGACGCAGTCGATTTTTTGCGCATGTTCAGATAGATTCTGAATTCGAGAATAGACAGATTATTATTGCCGTTCGAATTTTTTTATTTTGATAAAATTCTTTTCCTTGCTTTTCTAGACGAAAATATCTCAGAATTTTCATTAATGTAATCAGTCATTCGCTGCTTGTAATTATTCTGAAGTTCGTGATTTTGAAATTTAAATTTTAATCTGTAGTTCATCTGTCAGAAATTTTATTGCAAAAAAAAAGTGAACATTGTCGAATTTTAAAATTTCATCGAAAAAAATCATTTGACTTTTTACACATTTAGATTGATGATAGTGGTTTAAAATTCTCCAAAATAAAGTGGTATGTGTACAAACGCTTCTTTAAACAACTAAACATTGTTGGATTCAGAGGTGTTGGAAATGTAGGCACGACCGCAATATCTGTGGACAAATGAGTTTATAATTCGCAGGAACCTAAGAAAAGATGTGGGAAACACCAGTGTTTGTGGATTGTTTAGCGATAACTGGCTATTAACTCTGTTCGATTTAATCAAAAATCAAGTGCTTCTCTCTTTATTTTTAGTGCTCTCTCTCTCTCTCTTTTTTTTCTTATTATGATGCTCATCATATGTATTGTTGATTATCAGAGTATGGATAGTTTATTTCTGATTTTAAAGTGAACTAAATCATAACCCATTAGTCACTTTTTTGCATGTTAAAGCAAGATGCCGTCCGATATATCTGAGGAGAAGGTTCTTTCAGTGATGAATTTCACATATGATGAGGAGAAATTCAAGATGGTTCTCAAGACATTTTGCTTATCACCAAATGAAGTTAACTCTGCTGAACGCCAATCATTTCTTTTAAAATTTTCTGTAGGTTTCATATGTTTTCATTTGAGATAAAATGTGATAAATGCTATGATGATAATATCTTTTTGCCTTTGAAGCTCATTTTTTTTTCAAATTAAAATTTTAATATTTTTTAAATGATCTAACATTTTCTTGTTTTTTAGTTTATATATGTTTTTAGGGTTTTAAAGATCTTCTAGTTAACTTAAGAGAACTAATTTTCCTCTCATCTACAAAGAAATCTGATTAATCAGTAATTCTTTTATGTATGAAAGTAATGTTAAAGAATATAACAATTATTTTTCCACTGAGGTTTTTTCCCTTCGGTTTAATTTTGACAATACATATTTTTATTTTCTACTTTCATTTATTTTATATTCCAAAAATATATTTAAATATGTATTTTTAAATCAATAAGCTAGTTAATTAGATTACACCTGTGTTTTTCATAAGAACTGCTTAATTGTACCATAATCTTTAATTACATCGATGCACGTGCATTCGATGTTCGGGGCGTTGTTCTGGAAAAAGTAAACCTCAAAATTTAATTGTTTTCCTCTTTAAAATGTTCAAATATTAAATATAAAAAAAAAATATTCCTTTCATCGTAATCGTTTAAAGAACAGAATAGGTGATAAAAATATTTTTCAACAACTTGCAAGAACAAAGTTTAAATCTTGCAGGTTATTTCGATAAATAGGTAAAACAGCCTCCTTTATAATTTGAATCGGTAATATCAGAAATTGCAAGAATCTTTTTTTTTCTTTCAAAACTGCGTTTGTGCTGTTTTCACATTCTAAAGGGGTATTTCTATAATGAGTGAAGAAATGACGAGAGATAAGTAAAGTCACATTGTAGATATATAAAACCCACCAGGTAAAAAAGAAAATTTAAATCACTGATTAATCAGTTTTTTTAAAAGCCCCAGCTTTTTGATATTATTGACTCTTGTAGTTTCTGCAATCAACGATTCAATTAGAAGATGTCACTTATTGTTTGCATTCCAAAGTAGAATAAATTATATAGAAAAACTAAATTTCTGACTGGAAATCAAACCGCAGTATGCGAAAAACATTTCCACCTTTCATCCAAAGGTAAAATATAAAATGCATAAGCATGCACTGATGTGGCAATTTTAACCTCTCCTTACTCTAGAAAAAAGAATTGTATTCTGGTCGCCTTCGAAAATGAACTCGTTCTAAAAATAGAACAAATCGAAGGGTTTTTGAGGTGGGAAAATCGGCAGAAGAGTTTAAAAGCCTCATCAATAGCATCCTCCGAATCGAACTCGATCCAGTCCATTGGCCTATTTCGGGAGATTTGGCTGGATTTGAAGGCTTAGGATTTTAAAAAAGTGATGGCGTGCGCGAATTTGAATGAAATTAATGGACAATTCGAGATGCAAAGGATGAGTTGTGGCTCGGACAAATGGCGGAATGCCCTACACCCTGGGGAAACAGGAGGAAAAAATAACTGCAATTTCGTGTTTATTCGTGAATCCTTTTATTTATGTATTTTTTTCCTTGCTATTATCGGCAGAGTAGGAAATTGTAGTGTTACGGGCATTACGCTTTATCAACAAGTAGATAAAACGTAACATCTGCCATTTTTTCATGATAAAATTAAGTGATGCAATGATGTGCTTTAGTTGATGCCTGAAGCAGAAAGTTTGAAGGTTGCATGGATTCCGAAATTTTTATTTTAAAATGAATGCGGAACGTTGTGGTATTTCTGATTTACTCCGAAAATTACTTTGCATGCATTGAAAACATAGTTTGATCCGGAAGAAAGGTTTTTTTTTTCTCTCGAAATGTTTCAGTTGAAATTCGCTGTAGAAGATGTAGGCGCATAATGATTAGGTTATTCGAATGAAATTTCCTTTCAAATATTGTTTATGAAATTCCAGTGCATTTTCTTTAACTTCCGGGGACGTTTCTAATTGAACTAGTTGGAATCTATTTGGCCCATTTTCTTATTTCGCTGTTATGACATTTTTAACAATTCGATATCATGATAAAAATTTTTTTTTCTCTTGATATGTATTTCTGAAAAATTGGTGTAAAAGGGTAATAAAGAATTTAAGTTTTACGTTAAATCATTATATGTAAAAGAAAAATTTATGTCCTAATGTTTTAAAAATGGTTTTTTACATTTGGAATTTCGCAGCATCAGTGCTCTCTTTGGACATTAATCTGGAGAGAGTTACGAAACCGATTTATGTCGAAACCGTCAATTATTTTATGACTCTGAATTCTTTGAGTCTGACTAAACATTCTTTTTAAAACAAGTTGCAAATAGTGCCAAAATGTTAACTGATTTCAATTACTCTATATCAAACCAATAAGCTGCGGTTCACTGGATAGTTTCTGTATCTCCGAGAAATAATTTAGTACTCTAATGTTGAAATACTATCTCAAATGAACAAATTGATTTTCGATTTCAGACCAAAACGCTATGTAAAGTACTGCATTAAAGCTTAATTCTAAATTGCTGTACTAAATTGTTTTATTCTTTTAACCTCTTTTAAATTCATTTTTATTTGAATTTAATTCTCAAATTGTGGCATGTTTTTAATTGTTAAATAGAACTTGAGATTCATCAAAATGTAATTTTGTTGCAGAAAAGTTTTAAATTTTTTATAAGAACAATGATTCTCAATGATGTTGTCGTTCTCTTTGTTGAAACGATCGACCCTATAGACACAGTATGACTAAGTTCAATTAAATAAATGAACTGGAAGAAAAATAATTGCCATTTTTATTGATTGTTATATAGGGGAGATCTCTCTGAAGGAATTTCACAGCCAGATAAACTGCGAATATTATATAACGTCATATTGTAATAATCTAGTAATATGATCTATCCGTTAGCTGACATCTTTTAAATATTTCTTGGTACATTTAATATCAAAAAGATTTTCTACCAAAGTCATTCTACTGTTGAATCATTTGCTCATGAAAGGATGGAGCAATCAGTTTGCAGAAAGAACATTTTCAAATTACGTAGTTTCGAGCGTTGACATGACTGGAAATGACGAAACCATGTTGACTCATTCTGTTCCAGAATAAAACGAATGTCTCTTTATGCCATTCACACACTGAAGTAACACGAAATCAAAACATCCTGCTGGCATTTTGCGACTGTCACACGGACGCGGTCTGAATTCTACACCCGTCTAATTTTCGTGTGGGCATGTCGAAATATTTTGAAGATGCACAACCATTCATTGGCGGTTCTATTTTTGGTAACTGAAGTTTCACGTTTGTCAATCACACTGGTTCTGTTTTGAAATGTGTTTCCTGCATCTAATACTCATATTACGTTTTGCGGTCTCCTTAATTCAAGCATCGCACTAATTCATATGAGAAAAATCTTCATCGATGTCGTCCCAAGTTATAGATTAGTTTGCGGCACGGCTTCTTAAACTATGCATCCAAAAACTTCGGGATCTCGAAAAATTTGACAATGGGAACTGTCCTCTGAGTTTATTCAGTAAAAGTAATTACGAATGCCGTCCTTGTCATGACTTATTGACATTGTCGAGACCGGAATTTAGCATTTGGGACCTACTTAAAAAACATCGTATACACATTGGAAGCTCTCTTAGATTCTGTGTATATTTGTTCCAAGTCCCACTGTGTCTATGAACGTTTTGTTGTTGTTGTAGAATCATTTTCTAATATCCTTTCAAACGGGCATGGTTTGTGTTCTCTCCCACGTATGCCCATTCCTACTGATTAAGAATGTTCACCATTCTGTTATGTGCAGGGCCATGCAGTGACGTTAAAGATACGAATACAAAATATGGAACTGAATGCAACTTTTAATCAAATCAGAAATAGTTAACTTTATTACTTATCTTGAATGCATAGGAATATTGATGGCCATATTAATTAAAAGTTGTGTGCTACTCTTTCTGGAAGATGTTCGCACAAAATACATCCAAACTGAGTGGAGTCTTCTGCGAAGAACCTGCGTCAATTAATGTCTGTGAAAAGGTCCTAAAATTTCCCAGGTATCAAGAGGTGCGTTGATTTGATTAGGGGGTTTTGGGGATTTTCAGCAACAAAGGCTGTTATCCCCTATTCATTCCAAAGTTCTTTTCAATCCATAATCAAAAAAAGAGGTGAAAATTGTCATCAAAAGACGGGCTAAAATTTTTGCCCATCTGATTCGGTCAAGAGAAAAAAAAATTGCACCCTCCTAGAAAGGCATCCATATTCTTTTTTCAAGAGGTGCATTTATTAACGTGTGCAGAAAGCATACCAAATAACCCTGATGCTGCAGTACGTGCTTACTTCGATGGAAGTATCTATGATAGGAACGAGATAAGAGGTAGACTGAAAGATCTTCAAACATTGCCCGAGCTATTATGACTATAAAGCCCTCGAAAAATTTTAGAGTATTTTAAGATTGTGGTCAACATAAGGTTCATGAATCTTCTATCTAAGAGATGATTTTATTGGAAGGTTTCACAAAATTTATATGAAGTATAAAAGTCATCCCATAATTTTTTTGTTGCCCTGTAGTGTAATGTATTTTTTTTTTTCTGTTAGATTAATAAAAATTGTGGAGTGTATTTCTAAGAAACTTAAATGAGTCATGAAATGTTTCAAAATCATATACAACTTTTACTTTTTTTAAACTATTTGAAATTTTTTTAATACTCCTCTGCAATAGCGAATCCAGTATTCGGGTCGGGGGAGGGGGCTGAGGTCATAAAAATTATGTATCGTAGTGACGAATGTCAAACCTCATGGCTTATGTAAACCAAAACACTTTAACTTTACAGACCTTCCTCTCCTGACAATAAGAATCCTGAAAAACACTACAATACTTTCGTTAATTTAATAAAAAGCACAATGAAATAACTAACCAAAAAATGTTTTCGACCGCGCCAACGCTACAAGCACGAGTGGAATGACTAAAAAAGTAGGAAAATTTTCGAACCTGCCAAGCCCGAAAGCAATGTTGTCACTATTTTATTACTATTTTTTTAGATGAAAATTAAGAACAAACAGTTGTGGTGATTTTAAATTCACCACAACTGTTCAAGAATTTTGGTTTAGCTCTGGGGGGCTGCAGCCCGA
>BGPR01000644.1:44854-96232 GCA_013235015.1 Araneus ventricosus | reverse complement strand
TCCCCACCGTTCCGCTTGATTGGCTGTACGAACTTCCGGATGAAAATATTATTGAAATGTTGAACTTGACAATGCACAGGTAGTGGAGGTCGTCACAACCATTAAAAAGGCGTGGCTCAAAAAATGTAAATACTTATTTTGTTTCTTCTGAAAGCTGTCAATCATTTATCAGCGCAGTTGTCTCGTTGAAAAAGCTAATGATAGTACTTAGAACCGTTAGAATAATCAAACGGTTTGTTCTCATTGGAATTGTTTTGTACTCTGGGATCAGCGAGCGCTCAATTAAATCTGGTTTGCGTGATGAAAGTTATTCTTCGTTTCACTTGTGAGGTTTATGACTTCACGCTCTGAAACTTTTTTAAATGGCTTTATTTTTTCCTCCGGAATGCTTCTGTTTGAACTCCAAGGCCACATTTAGAAAAAATTATTGTTGGTAAAAATGTTTCTATTAGTTTACCCTACAAAGCTGAATTGATTTTTTTAATGTTTTTTGTTTACCTGAATTTGAATGTTAACATTTCTTTTTTTAAAAAATTAAAGATGTTTGCCCTGCTTTCATTATAATTTCTTGTACACTTATCTTATTTCCATCTTTCCTTCGTACTTGCTCATATACGAAAACATAGAGAAGATATTTACATCGTAAAAAAATTCGATCTCTAGATTTGATGATGTTTGACATTTTAGATCTCACTGAACCCGGAAATACTACTTTTGAAATTTTGCCTATGTATCGGTCTGTTCGTAAATCTATGTTCGACTAGAAAGAAAACAGCGTGAAATTTAGTATTCTCTGAGACCGTTTTCGACATGACATTTCAGGTACCAGTAACTAAGTTAAACTCATCCTTTTAGCCAGGGGTATTGATGATAAGTATTATGTGCCGGAGATTGTGAACCACTTAGTTCGTGTGCTCCGTAAAACACAATCATCGCTGGTGTGTTTTCGACATGATAACAGAAGAAGATAGTATACTTATCATTTCAAATTGACGATTTTATTTCGGAAAGGTGTAACAGGCATTGAGTAGGAGGAGCTCATTTCCGGAATTTTTGTTAGGTCACGTGAAGTAAATTGGAAATGTTTCCCCTTCCATTTCTCACATCGCCTCTATTTTGGTGAAAGTAACTCCGCCTGGAGCATGCGCAAAAGCGCAGAAGGTTTCGGAATCCGAGAATCATCAATAATAGTTATTATTAAAAATACTTCAGCATCATTTGATACACGTGATTTATAAACAACGAATGCAAAAAGTAATATGAAAATAATTTTGCAAAAATAATTGTATTATGTAAAATAAAACGTTATTAAAATACATCCTGTAATACATGTATTAGACCTATTTTATAAATATTTATAATTTTATCCTGGGGAAAAGTAAATAAATTTTATTCTTCCTGGACCAGCAAGTCTTACGACTCCATCATAATCTGTTGGTTCCCCAAAAATAGTCTTTTTATTTTTTAGATTTTAATATAGATAAAATAATTCCGATTTTCATGACTTCAGAAAGAATTTCGAGATAGTTACATGAATTTCTCTTTTTTAAAAAATAAGTTTTTCTGGTTTTGTCCTTATTGAGAGATTGCTAGAGTAACGTTTTGCAGCAAAATTTGGACCATACAGTATTTTAATAATAAATAATAATTTTACGAAATTTTGGGACAAAGTTACCTCATAGGTTAGTATTCTTTGTACTGTCTTTTTTTTTAGTATATTTCAATAGCAAACTCTCTTTGCAATGTTAGATATGGTTATTGAAAACCTGGGTGGATATATACAAGAAAAATAAATTTTATAAAGATCTGATCATAAAAAAAAATTACGCCATTGTATCCAATGAAATCAGGATGACGTTTTAGAAATCCTTTTATTTGTTGATTGTGGGTGTATTATTAATATAACTATCTATTATCACTCCTTTCTTAGTTAGAAAAGCGTTTATTATCAATTTAAGGTCTTCACCATTGAGAAGAGAACAAAAGTCAATGAACTGGACTATCATTTTGCAACTGTCTTTTCCTTCTCATTGGGAAAACCTGGGGATTTCCTTGAATGAATTAGCTTTCTTTTGTAACAACCTGTTCACTTGGGGTACCAAAAAACGTTTTTGACTCTTTAGGAGTACACTAATCTTGTGAAATGGCATTAAAGAAGGCTTTTAAGTTCTCTGCAGAGAAATCCATACGCTTACAAGCGCGTAACTTCCTTTCATAAACCCTGGGCATATCTGAAGCAAAAGTAAACATTGTTCTTATTATTATTTAATGCAAAAATAAATTTAAAAACCAACTGGGGTTGTTTTGTACTGCAAATTTCCATGCTGTAAACAAACACTCTTTTTCGGTGCAAAGTTACCCCATGTCAGAAAAAATATTAATTACAACTTCATTGTAATTGTCATTCAAAGCAATAAAATGAAAGCTAGGTTTATTATCTTTCACATTTAAATGTACTTCCTTCAGAATTGTTGTACTTTCTTCACCAGAGACAGATTTTTCAGCACTAAAATTTTATCTGAAAAACTGGCTGAATGTTTTCTTCCTTTTATGAGCTCCTTATTGATCGTTATATACGTTTAAGGACTGAAATACATTAGTCAGCGTTGCAAGAAACGAGGGGAAAAAATCTCAATCCCGTACTCCTCATCAATTTTTGTCTCTCTATATCTCTTTTTACAAAAATTTTATACTGGTGCAAAGTTACCTCCACAAGTGCCAGATAACCCCGGTTTACGGTAACGATCCACAACATGACCTTACATCTTCTATTATATGATTTCTGAATACAAATATCAGAATTATTTTACAGAAATATTTTTTTTTTCTTTCTCGCCCAGTTATCAGTTTAAATTTTTATAAATGATACAAAAATTGGTCTTGTAGAAATTAGTTTTTATCTAAATAAATAATTACAAACGCAATAATTTTGTTTCGATTTATTTTTTTGCGAAGGTAATAAAATTGATTCTTGAAAATAATTAATACTTGTCTTTATTTCATTTAATATTAATAAATATTTTTTTTCTTTTAAAGTTAATGTGGTGGTTTCAACATTCAGAGATTTATTCGTCAAGAAATATCCACATTATTTTAAGAAACTGGCAGGCGAGTAACTGTATATCCATTGCGAGGAAAAGTAATTATTCATACCCGAGACGGAACAATAAGAACAGTTGAGAGGATTGCTGAGAGAGAGAAAAAAAATAACTCCTGAAGCCCATAAATTACATTTGTGTCTCTAATTTTCAAAGTTGAAATAATAGATGGAAAGTAAAAAGAGACAGTTGCTGTATGACGTCAGCTGTTACGCAAACCGTCCGCCGCATGGTTTATGAGAAAATTTATCTGTTACTAAATCATCTTCCCGTTGCCCATCTTTAATTTTACTCTTCTTGAAGACAATGCCCTTATTAATCAAAGCTACATGAACTTAATCTCTTGCTAAATAAGATTTTAAGTAATATTATTTTGATTAAGTTTTGAGTTGCAGTCTCAGGTTTCTTTTCGTAAAAGAAAGACAAGAATGGAAGAAATACCAATTTGTTGTATTTTATAAAATTTACTTTCTTTTTATATGAAACTTATGTTTTGGAAGGAAAATATTAAACTAGCTAGCAGATTTTATGGAATTTCAAATTAAATGATCATAAATGGAAGTTTTCTATTTATTAATTTCTTGATTTACCTTCTTTAAAACAAAGCAGCTGTTCATTAAAAATGACATCAAACCATTAGAACTTGAAGATTACAATAGTAAATTGAATGTAATTGCCATACGTAAATTAAATATCATTTGAACCAAAAAAACATTTTTAAAAACCTGTTACAATAATTTGAGTATATATTAGATATTTACAACGAGTATTTCATTTTTTATGTTGTTGCTTTTCGTTATGTTTTTAATTTGGAGATTTTGCTTTAATGAAAGAACTATTTTTTCAAACTGTCAAGAAAATGTAAAGGGAAAAACTTGGCCATTGTTCTGTTTTCTTGATTTGCAATAATTAATAACATACTGCTTTAATTATTTTTTACCCTCAGAATTTCTTAAAATTTTTAAAACTGTCTTAAATATAAATTTATCTGTAAAATTTTAAAGAATTGTATTTAAATAGAACAGTCAGTCATTAATTTATGTCAATTTCATCGGTTCTGTTGGTCCTCCCGCTGGTGTGTCGTGGAAGTTTGGAGAGGGACCGCTGGCTCAGGCGTCATAAGACCACGGTTCAAAATTACGAGATGTTGCTTCACAACGCGTCGTAAATATAACAAAACTAAACGGTTTTGTAGTAGACATATTGGTTAAAAAAAATATCAAAAATTTTCGGAATTTTTTTTAACAGTGTGAAACACTGGGTCTTTCATTAAAGCGACATCTAAATTAAAACGCTTACAGAAAATAGTTATAAAAAGAAGCCTTTTGTAAACAACTCAAGTTATTGTAACGTAACAAGTTTTTAAAATATCTTTTATTCGAATGATATCTCTTTCAAATGTTTTTGTTTTCGTACGCTTTACTTTTTTATACTAAATTAAATGTAATTAATACCAATTACATTTAATTTACAATCGTATTCTATTTTTAAGTCATAAAATGGCTTGTTGTCACCTTTGATTAACCATTACTTTATTTTTAACGATAAGTCTTGAAATTAAATTATAAAAGATTTCTGTTCCTGATAAATTAAAATTCCACAAAATCTCCTTCCTGGCATTTATTTAAAAAAAAATTACACATCGTAATAAGTAAAAGAATATTGTAAGAAGTTAGACTAATAAAACTAGACAACACAGTATGAAAACGAAATTAGTAGCGTATCCAAAGTTTTGGGTACGTCTAGTGGATCGTGGCGCCATCTCTTACTAATATACGTTACTAAATTGTTTTGTTCTAGAACTGTGAAGAGGCATCACTTCCAACCGAATTAATTCTCTCTGATATTCTCTAATATTTGTTTATTGATTTTATGAAGATACAGAGAAATGATCACTTTAAATAAGATTACTGCGTTTTGATAGTTCATTTTAAAATGTTTTATGTTCCAGCTTTGATGCTCCTGTACAAATTTTTCGTTCCAAATATATTCGAATCACCCAAATGCTTTCAAAATGTATTTTATAACTGCTCTTTTAAATGCAGTGGCGGCGACTAGGGGGTAACCCCCACTTTTAGCGGAAAAAATTAAATTTTTATTTCATTGTAGCTGCCTATAATTAGGAATTTAGGAAAATAAATAGATAAACAATAGTGTACGTCAAAGTTAGCTAATTTTGTAACTAAATTTATAAATTTTGTTGTCTGCCCCTATAATCCAGGGTACTTTTAGGTATCTATAAATTTTTTGCCACCCATTCGCCGCCACTGTTTGAATGTCGGCATTTAAAATTCAACTCTGAAAGAGAAAATCCAAATTATAAAATATGAATTTATCGGATTTAAATTCCTTAAAATGATTAATGAATGTATCAGGTTTCACGAAATAATATTCCGCCACTCGTTTCTAATATTATTAAAAGATGTTTCTAGATTTAAAAGAAAATATTCTTTGGAAAATACATTCATTTGAAACATTTTTAATACATATTTCACGCAAAAAAAAAATCTGCTTTAAATTTTTTTAGTTTCTTAAATTTGTTTATAAAGTCTCATTTCATGAAATTTAACTAACGAGTTTGGTTCCTTCTAATTGAAAAACGTTGATGAAATTAAGTCGGAAAAGAAGAAATTTGCGAGAAAAATATCTTGATAAGAATATCATAAAAAAATATATATTTCTATTTTTTGACTGAAAATGTTTTGACTTCATCACTATGTGTTTTAGTATGATTTAACTGATCAAATAGAAAATAGCATTCTGCCTTATTTTTTCTAAGCTTAAACAATGTAAACAACTTCAGGGGAATAAAAACTGGGAAGTTTATTATTAGCTCAAATGAGTATTACATTAGTTGTGAAAGGCAAAAGAATTTATTATTATTATTATTCAGGAATTCGAATAAAATTAGAAAATTCGGAGTACTATGGAAAAAAAATGACTTATAGTTGGTTAATTGCATAGAATTTCTTCTAAGACATTTTCTACTATTTGGTTACATTTACATACATTTTCTACTAGATTCACTTTCAATATTTTTTTTAAAGGAAATTTCTGAAGGTTCCAGAACTGTTGCATTTTAAATCAACAAAGAATGCATAGTAAATTTTGAGACATGCTTCCAGTTGAGTCACACTGGAAATTGTTAATTCATTAGGCAATACTGTACATAAATAGTGTATAATAGTTTCAGAAATTTTCAAAATAATAAGATGAAATTGCGCATGTATGCCTTCTCAAATTTAACTCGTAAGACAATTTGTATTTCTACATATTAATTTGATGATTGTACATAAAAATGACGAAATTTCGTACATTTTGTATATTGGTACGTAATATGGCGTATTATAATGCGTTGAAACTATTATGAAATTTTTTATTTGTGGATGAAATAAATACGATAGTTTAACATTATGCAATTAAAATGATTGTTTCTACGGGCGTATGAAACCAAACTCTCGATTTTTCAAAATAGTGATACAAAAAGCACCTACTTAAAAAAAAAAAAAAATTGTAAACACCGTGAAATTTGTGTCGATTTTTTCTTTCCTCTTTTTCCCCCTCCCTTTTTTTACCCATTATTTATTTTTTATATTGATTACTTGAGTAAAAGCATAATATTTAAAACATTTCTTTTAATTTGTGTTGTGTATCTTTTTTTATTAACCCTTTCAAATCTACTGTGATTGGTGCCATCTTCATAATTCGAGTTCTTCATATGCATGACATTATGAAGAAATTCGGGGCTAATAAAAAGCGCTAAAAGGAATTGATTCGTTAGAAATTACCATGCAAACGCGTTTGGGGGAAATAAACAATCATCCTTTTCTCTGTTTAATTTTAAACTACGTGAACTTCATTATTTTCACGTAAAAAATTATTTTGCACCCAAAATGTGTGTCAAATATTAACTCTAAAAATTATTGCTAATAGTATTTTGTAAAAAGATAGATCAAGGCTTCTGAAACTACAGTTCTGATCCCACCCAAATAGAGTGATGAAAGCTTTGAAATCATTAACTTTTGTCTGTTTTTCAAGGATGCCGTTATTATTAAGTCATTTATTAAAAATTTATCAAACATTCATTAAATGATTTTTTTATTTACTGTTAGGTATTTTTTTTTACTTGTTTTGTTTTTCTATAAAAATGTTTTCTTGGGGTCGTAGAATTCCGAGCAGACAAAAATAGGGCCGTGAAAAATATGTTTGGACATTAAGGGAGGACGCGCGAGAAAAAAAAAAAAGTTGAAGAATCTCTATGAGATAGATCATTCTTCCACGAATTCCATTGCTATTCAAAATCTGTATCAGATAAGTATTACATTTTATATTTTAATCGTGTCAGTTACATGTTTCAAAACCACTTTGTTTTATTTTCGCATTCCAGTTCATTAATCATTTTGATCACCAACCTAAACTGATATTCGTGTCGAATCAAACCCCAAAAGAATTAATGACGGGAAACTTTTAAGTATTTTATCTCTCCGCCGATGACTCGCTTTTCAGAATAGTCAAACTTTTGTGTTTGTTTCTGCCGTCATTAGAATTAATTAAAGAATTCTTTCTTCTGCGTCGTTTTCCGTCGGAAATCATGCGTTTTATTTTAAGCGGGAGATTTTAATTAAGTGTTTCTAATTTCGCTCTTTAAGGAATTTTTGTAGAAGATGATTGAGATCTAATCCCACTCAGAAGTAATTAAGGGGAACCGCCTGTATTTATTTTCGGAAATACCGTTTTCGTTTTGGAACGATTTCTCCACGCTGCGTGGCGAGAAGTAGATCGTTTGCATTAACTGTCGTTTGTCTCTCTCTCTAAATGGGGGAGAGAGGGAAAATAAAAGATGCGTTAATTGGAAATAAATAAATATATAGAGAGAATATATTATTAAGTAAAATTTTAAAAGTCGTTTGTTTTGTTCGTAAAAATTTTCGATTTTTGTGTTTATAAATATGCTTAAAGATAGTATAAAAGATATTGGTTCAAAAATATGGGCCTTGCCAGACTATGAGCCCAAACCTGAGTGGGATTGCGTGCATTAATTTTGGGGTCGCGTTCTTCTGTCAATTTCATCAATTTTAGTAAGCAAAAATAATTCAGTAAGCCGTTTAGATTTAGAACCTTGCATTAACATTTTACAGTTAAACATATTTCACTAAATTTTTTTTGTTCATCATAAATTGATAAACAAAATTCTCGGAATAATAATTGTCTAATATTCGGATAACAAAACTCGGAATAATAATATTTATATGACCAACTGGGAGTAAATACTTTGTAGATAATTGCGAATGGAAGCACTTTTAAAAAGCTCCAGCTATGCAAATCGTTCGTATATAACAGTGCTTCAGATAAGCTGCAATTAATGGCTGGCTACTTGTTTTAGTTGGCAATGTTTCCTGCTCACAGAAGAGATGTTTTCTAAAAGAGATACGAAAATAAATTGTGCATTTTATTAGAATCAGTGTTTCGTTATAATTTTAATTCGGTGTAAAACAAAATAGTATTATTCCGAGAAAATGTTAATTTGTCATGCGACTTGAGAAAACTTAATTATTATCATTTACAATTACTGAAAACTGTCTGACATTTCTAATTTGAATAGTTCTTCAACAAATGCAAATTTAATTTCCTTTAATTTCTTTTTTTTTCATGTCTTTTTTAAATTAGAGTTTTTAATATTGTACCTTTTAACATTTTGAGCTTAGATCTCTTTCCCCCCCATCTCCTTTGCTATACATTTTGATTTTCTAATGTGTAGTGTTGTTAGTGTCCTTTATCGTTTTCCTTGAAAGTGAAAACCCGCCAAATTTAGTGAACATTTTAAAAAGAGAGTTGAAAATCTTTTACAAATTTCACCATAATTTTTCTCACCGTTATTATTATTTTTTTAATGATTGTATTTTTTTATTATTATGGATTCTGTTGCCGAAATTATTATAGAATTAGACTAGGTAATTCCTAACATTTTTTAAAGCACAAACTATTTTACTACTAAGATTATTATATTTCTCAACATTATTTGAAATACAAGTATCGTAGCGCAGTTCTCAGATATTTATCTGAAATCTAATTAGAGAATTAGGAAAAAGAAAATGTTAGATATTGTTCAGCAACGGGTTCGGAAACCCTCCGCGCTTTTGCGCATGCACCGGGGGGAGTTATTTACATCAAAATAGTGGGGAAGTGAAGAATGGAAGGGTGATGTTTACATTTTACTGAGCGTGATCTAACAAAGAATTCCGGAAATGCGCTCATTTGACTCATTACCTGACACCCCTTTCCGTTGTAAAATCGTCCAAAAGTGGTAGTCTCGGAATCCGTTGCTGAACAGTAATTTTAGATGCATCAATTAACAGCTTTCTTTCTCTTTGAAAATTAAATTAGCTGACTTGCGCAGGCCCAGTACGCAAATTTTAACTTCCCCGTTGCACTCGACGTCTCCACTTTTACGCCGCTTCTCCAATTCACGCTAGTTGAGTTTCGAATCATGACTGATTAGAGAGGAAAGAGTTTTATCTTTTATTTTTTAAAAAAAGTTAATTTCCTTCTCTGTGAAAACACGGAAACTGGTAGGCAAAATGCTTTTCCGTCGTTATTTAACAGCTCTAATCCCGTGAACGCTTGATCAATTTTAGTTTGAGGACTTCATTAGCGTGTGCGCGAGCCTTGAAGCGAATGGCTGTTGCGCTCCTGTTGACATAGCGTTTTCCATTCGAGAAATCTTGATTAAATATCGCGTCGCTACCTTTTTCTTGTCGATATCTCTACTCGAAAGATTAGATTTAATGGCGCGGGATCTTACTGAAGATTTCTGAAATAATTGAAACTGCCGCCGTGGTATTAAAATTTTCTAACTGGCAAGGTGGGTTGACGAATTTATGTGAAATTAATTTTAAAGAATGTAAACTTACGTTATTTTAATTAATGAAGAAAATCTATCAGTGGGCAGGGACAAAAAATAATGAATATTTCGGAGGATAATACAGATAAAAAGATTCATCAACGTAGATTGCTATGGGGTTTGTAAAAGTAATTCCTTTGGGAAACCAGCGGGAGTGGCCTCCCCTAAACTTTCTCGTATACTTCCCCAAAAAGGCGCTGTTTCCCCTCCCACCGCGTGGATAAATTAGAAGACCACATACCAAATTTCAATTATATGATGTAAGTTACTAAAAGATTTGCACACATCTAAGCAGCCTTTTAGCTTGCCAGCTATATATCCGATCTGATTGTTACAAATTTACTACCGATAGTTGTAGTTGAAAATATCAGGAACATTGGCAGAGTGCTTAAGAAATTAAAAAAGCATGAAGAACAGAACTGATGAATCAATTGACACTAATTTTGGTTTGTTACTTTATAACTTTACTTTTAACAACTACTTTCGTTCTGTCAGAGTAAAAATAATGCAAAATCCGCTCAGAAAAAAATGCATTACGAAATATACAAAATAAAACTAACCGCAATCAAATATGCAACTCTTATTGAGAAAATGTTTCGGCGTGAAAGAAAAATTAAAAGAAAACACTCCATAATTAATTCACTTTTATTCGAGAAGAATTTGGCACTGAGCCAAAACAGAACTTATTACGAGAGCAGCAGTAACAACGCGTGCCTTTCTTTTGCTTCGTACAATGGCGAAGAAATCAAATATGCAAAGTCAACCAGTTGACAGACTTGGCCCAAAATTTTATACGGACCTACATTCATGACGATAAAACTTTGTACCAAATTTTATCCATATAGCTATTCAAGTTTTTGAGTTATAGCGTTCGCATGACTTCGGACATGCAGACAGACAGACTTCCCGTTGACGGATTTTGTCCAAAATTTGATAGAAACCTACAAATTACGTTTAAAGACCACATACCAAATTTCATCCCCGTAGCTTTAATAGTTTTCGAGTTATCTTGTTCACAGACAGACAGGCATAATTCCAAAATTGTGTTTTTCGGATTCAGGGAGGTCTAAAACGTAGAGATTCGTCAAAATCTGGAGTTGGAATTTTTTGACGATTACAATACTTTCTCTTTGTATACTTCGTATACGAGAAAGTAAAAAAAAAACAATGTAATACTTATTTTGATAATTTAGCAATTTTAATATTTACTGCTAAATCTTTACTTGCAAATAAATTGCTTTTCAAATTTGGATGAAAGTTGTAATACGATGGTTTTCAGTGCAAAAGAAGCTTTAAAATGCATTTTGTTGGACCTCTTATACCTTTGTCCTTTTAATGATAGGCTGTCGGAATTGCATTAAAATGCACACTTTTAAAGAATTTTTCTGGAAGAAAAACTTGAACAGTATCTAACAGTCCCGATTATGAATATTTCAGGTTTGCTTTAGTAACTTTTAAAGGTATTTTTTTTTCAGAGTTTTATCTTTTTGTTTCAAAAATATGGGCGGGAAATTTCCTGATATTTAAATATTTGCAATTGAGTTAGATAATTCTAAACACATTTCGATGAGATAATTAAATTTAAAGTTTGAGCTTTAAAAGAATATTTGTGATATAGTAGACACAAAATTGTATCTAAAAGTTTATTGAGGTATGGTATAGTTAGCATTATAGTTTCAAATATTATAATTATTTAGAAGCAGTAAAAGACAGCCAGATGCCATAATTGTACCATTGTTTCGTTAAATAGCTTTTCCAAGCCTTTCTCCTCGTTTATTTAAGAAGTATTTAACCTCTTTTCTGAAAATGGATCCTTTTCATACAAAGCAAGAGTTGGAGATAAAAATTTCTCTGCTTATGAAATGCACGAGATTTATCGACTATCATAAAATTTTACTGGATTTCAGCTGCTGTTCTAACATTTCATCAATACTTGAAATGTCACGGAAGTTCATTGCTAATCAGAAGTTTAAAAAACCCCATTATATTTAGGGTTGCCATACGTCCCGTATGTATGGACTTTCACCGTATTCCACTACTCAGTCCCGTGTTCTCCGTAAGATTATTTAGAGAAAAATAATACCAATCAAAACTGCGAAGCAACTATTTAATTGAGTTCGGAAGAGAAATGGCTAAATTTTTTTGCAGATGCAATGCACATTGATCAGATGTTATGTCTAATAAAGCTATGCGAATATGTATTTGCCATCAGTTCGCAATGTAAATGTGGAGAGAATGTTTTCCCTGATGCCACCTCAATGGTCGGAAGAAAGAAACAGGTTGTCAATCGAGACAAATGAAGCAATTTTGCTTTGCCATCATAAATTTTAAATGACTTGCACCCAGTTATGTGAAAGAAGAAAATGATATAATTAAGAAAGTAAAATCAACTTTAAAATGTGACTAAGCTAAAAAGTATTAGCCTTGCATCTTTTTTATTATTCTACGTGCTCATTTTATTATATTTTTTAAACTTTATTTGACTTTATTTCTCTGAGTAAAATAAACCATTACATACTCCCTTTTTTTCATGTTTTATTTATTTAGCACTAGCAGTACCCTCACGGAGTTGCCCGTGACATCCTGAATTTCAACAAAATTTTTAAAAAAGCTTATAATCAACAAAGGGATTATGACGTCACGTGGTTTCGACGAAATGCATGCTGAGAATAGAACACGGCGACCTTGGTTACGAAGAATCGAGAGAAAAAATAGAACGAAAATATTTTAACACTTCAGAAAAAATTAATTAATATTCAACCATGAAAGATATTTTAACCGTTCTTGTTTTAAATCAGGGGGGAATATTCCATTCGTTATCTCAAAAAAAAATGAAAGAGATAACTTTATTAGAATGGGAGACGCAGTGAATTTAAATACGAAAACAAAATTTTGTCGGCAAAACTGACTATTTTTTAAAAATTTCTCAAAATTCAGTAAATTAAGTTTGAGGCTCAAAACAAATTTCATTGGAAAGAAAATTGTTTGTTCTATCCAATGGTACATAGATTGTTTTTCAACTATCATTAGAAAATATACTGCAGCCGTAGACGTGCTGAAAATGACCCAAAACATTAAATAAAAACATTTCTAGATTAAATTTTAAAATTTCGGCTTCGAGGTGCATTCAGTCACCATTACGACTACCTGTGTGCCAAATTTCATGGCTGTCAGTGCGATAGATTCGTCTGGACACATACACTCACGCACACAAACATTGTCTTTCATAAGTATAGACTTAAACATCCCGTATCAATGCCTGGCAATTATGGCAACCCTAATTATATTGGTAGAGCGGCTATAACATAATGCGAGAAAACCTTGGAAAAAAACACAACTTTTTAATTCTGGAGTGGTTAATTTAACCACAGGAAAATCAGGTTATTTACCTTTAATTTGTTGATTTTCTTTGTGTTTGTTTACAAATCGCTTTCTTTTCGATTAGATCGAATCTAAAAATATTCCATCCGATTCCATACTGAATTCTTACCAAAAGGGGGGCAATGACCCCCGAGAAGAACAAAAACATCCCATTCTTTCATTATTCCCGCCACTTTCGAAAATAGCTCTTTTGTCTCGTCGAATGTGTTGTCACTTTCGGAAGAAATCCCGCTGTCACACCAAGCGTCACGTCCAGATTTGAAAAAGAAAATGTCAGTACCGTGTCATGTCTTCGAAATTTTATGTAAAAAGCAGACGAGGGAAGCTGAGCCTCTTTTCTGTTGATCCAAGGTCAAAAGTTCCATGAAAACGCCGGCGTGACTCCGGGCACAATGCGGCCGGAGATTCAGATGACACATCTCATTGTGGTGGATGCCCTGCAAGAAAAGAATAGATCCTTACCCCATGGTCTTGCGCATTTTTGGTGGGTGTTATTTGGGAGGGTGTGACGCTCACGTACTGCTATTCCCATCTTTCCTTTTTTTTTTTTCTGTACGCAAAAAAAAGTCACAATGACGCTCGAAAGTGTAACCGCCCGGTAGTTTAGTCTGCGAGTGTGCCATGTTGCATAAATTCGGCATTTGGTCTTTGTATAGATTAACCATGCCCTTTTTTTTTTGGGAGTAATTTTATTCCTTCTTCTCTCTCTCTTTAATGTTTCAATGAGGAAGGGTGACCTCTATCATAGCTGGAAACATCTGTTGGCAAAACTTTGGTCATTCCGTCGTCTTTCAAGCAAAAGTCACTATGTCTACTAAAACTTTTTGACGAATCACTGCAGTCAATTAGAATTTGCAATTACAGTCGGACCTCTATTTAACGAAGTCGCTAAATCCCGAAAAAAAGTTCGTTATATGGAAAATTTGCTAAATAGAGATTCACCTTTTAAAATACTTTAAACTACACAAAGCACATTTTAAATTCAGAAACACTAAATATTATTAAAAAAGTAATTAATCACACCTTTATTTTGTAAATTAACATCTATTTGTTTTATATATTTTACCCATCAAAAAGAAATCTGCAAGGAAAACAAGAATAAAACAAAACATTGTCCGGGAATACACTGTATTTTCAATTAAAAAATAATTTTATATTAAAATTAATGAATTTTAGCATTTCATCATACGAAGGTTTGTTGATTTCTGCATCATGATCATTTCCATCTTCGTCTTCATCGCAATTGATTGCTGTATTGTTTTTATTTTCCACACTGTCCACTTCAAAACTGCCTCATCCACATCTTCATAGACACATGCTTTTAAACGTTTTAAACAAGAATTCGATGAATCATAATTTTGTATTCTATCACGATTTTTTTATTATGGTTGATAAGCTGTTTGGAGGAATACCAAATTTGAAAGCAATATCATTTTTTTCACGCCTTTATCCACCTCATGAAGAATTACATTTTTTCCTTTGATGCTCAAGCACTTTCGCTTTGACATTTTCCAGCTTCAAGGTCATTGATCACCATAAAATGTGTTAAAAGAAAAAGAAAAAATTTGAAATGTTTAGAAATATTTTGAGGAATAGGGAGAAAAAAAATATTGGATCACAAGAAAAAGTTCGTTAAATAGAGAATGCACTTCGCTATTTGGAGGTTATTTTACGAATAAATTCGTAATATGTTCTTGGTTCCAAGAAAAAGTTCGCATAATAGAGAAATTCGTAAAATAGAGGTTCGTTAAATAGAGGTCCGACTGTAATTATTTCGTGATAGAAACCTATCTAAACATAAGTAAATCAATCGTAAGAGCTACAAATTTGTAAAATAACTTTTGCTATTTATCATAATGACGCAAAATTATTTAAGTTTAAACTGACCTCATCTAGAAATATAGTTTTGCGTTTAGTGACTTTTGCTTGAACGTCGACGATTTAATCTTTGCTGTGGGTATTGAAATATTGCCCTGCAGTTTCGAATATAGAGAAGAACTTCTTTAACTTCTGTCATTAGCGTCCTTTATTTTCGGTCGAAAAGTAATTTCGCTCCCCAATATTTGGTTGAAAAATTATTTAGCGTCCGCAAATATATATTCCCCATAGGAAAATAAAATACTAACATGAAGGAGTTAATCAAAAAATTAAAAAAAAATTCTTTCAATGCTGTTAAAGGATGAATTTTAAATAAATAGCTTAACTAATAAAATTAATTTTATGTTAATATTATTAGTAAAGATGATTTTCATATGGATTCAAATTACTTATTTTGAGGGGGGAGACCTTCACAAAAGCAGGCATTCCCAAAGTTTTTGTGTTCCCAAAATTCGTGGATACGACTTCGCTCACGAAAATGGTTTTTGCTTCACTAAACTCTATCAAATCAAATCAAATAAAATCGACTTCCCTAGAAATCGTGACTCACAGATTAAGAAGCCCTGATATAGAGGTCTGCAAGAAAAATGCATTACGGAGGAGCCTGGTTGATGTCAAATATATGAAACAAATTAAATTATTCTCCACTTTCAGAATTTCTTGCTTCTCGCCAATACAGTATTTCTCTGGTAAAGAACTGTAATAAAAGTAACAAGATTTGAGTTATGGGAAATATAATCCTAGATAATCATAAATAGAAGCGATGTCTTCTAATAAATGAGTCTGATGGGTTTTATCTGAAAATGGTCAAAGACCTACACATCGAAATTCGTGATCTTCCTCCCCAAATATTTTAAGGTGATGCTTTTTATAAGGAGAAGAGAGTTTTTATTTTTAAATTTTCGAGACAGTTTTTATTCCTTGGTGTACGATAACTTTCAAATTTGCTTAGGAACAAACACCTAGAATTGAAATTTGGATCTGACATTGAATCCTATGAATTTTTTGTATTGTCATTTAACGTTAAGAAATATAAATATTTATTGTTTTTATGACATGATTTTAATTTTCAACTTTTTTATTTTATAAAAAAATCATATATATATATTTACAGTCTATTTAACAAACAAATTCATTTAAATAATTTAATGATCATACTATTTTCATTGAATAATTTTGGGAAGTTATTCTTTGTTAATAGTTCACTTTTCTTCTTATATATATTGCTTTAAAGAAACATTTTCCTGCACTCATATCATACCATGATTCTGTAATATTGTTCTCCAGTAATGTGTTAACGTTGTTGGTTACAGTAATGTGTTAACGTTGTTGGTTACAAATAATTATGATAGCAAAGATTCATAGTGAAAAAGCTGTCTACAAAATTCAGTATTAGACTTAGTAGTCGTGGATTAATCATGGCTTGCTGTGAACCTATTTTCTGCGTATCCCACCGCAATAGCATAACGCCGTTTAGGTAATCTAATCTGACTTCTTCCCCAATTTTTGACTCTTCTTAGCATTTACCGAAAAGTACACACAAGCGTTTGAGGCGGCTGGGTTGTTCCTAGGGGAGAGGGGAATGCCTTTTCTCCGAAAGAGTGATGAATAGCCCACATTCTGAGTCACAGACCACCCTGGGAGGGTGGTCAAGCATTTCCGGAAGGTTTTCATATCTGTGTTTTTCATCGTAACCCCCCATTGACCAATAGGTTGACCGATGACTAGACGGCGCCTTGGCTCCACATACAGATACCATTTTAGCAGAAGAAACACATGTTTCAAAGTTTCACGTTGCACTGTCTGTGTCTACTGAAAAGTCTGTGAAAATAGCTTCTAACGAATTCTGTCATTTCGGGCTTTTAGTTATTACTTCCTGAAAACGATATACAAGTATTCGAAAAGTAAAGATATTAACTTTGGTCTTCAGTTTTTTCTTTTTCAGCTTTGAATTTCTCGATCTTTTGTTTCCACATATGCGTGCTATTGTATAAAAGAAAATCTAAACTAAAATGTGTTGATAATATCACCAGGTGCAATAAGTGGTTATTTCAACATTTCCCTTCACGAGGAACATTTCTTTCCTCTTTTTGAAATTAAAAAAACAAAACAAAAAACATTTTCAGTATAATACCAATGTTTAGCTCGCTAAATCGTAATCCTCAGTAAATCGCCTGTTGTCCTTGATTTTGAATAACCAATGTATTTTAATTTAATAAAATTATCATAAAGACTAGCGGTAGCTCCAAGGCTTCTTTATTCTCAAGTTCATAACTTCAGCCACCTTATTGTCTTATCCGTTGTTTAATTAGTTTGACCTCTTCGCCGCTAAGATTTCAAAGGGGTTATCAGAGATGGCCTTCGGATTCGTGTGTGAGGGGATGGAGGGGAGGTGGTTGTTACTGTTGAATGCACCATCCAAACCTGCATCTAGCTAAACTGTGATATAAGTAATCAAGAATGAATGTATTCTGAAAGTTTCTAAAAGCGTGAATGGCATACTTAAATCGAGCTTTGTTTTCAGTTCTGTTTCAACTTAATACCAGTCATTCCGATTCATGATTTTAAATTTTGTTTATTATTCTTTGCGTACAATTATTTTTAAAAAATATTTATGTATTTTTCAAGTTAGATTTCATGTAAGGATTTATTGTTGTAGAAAATTCTGAATTCTTTTTATTGAAATTTTTAAATTTAATTAAAGATAATTCAAGATGACGACATGAGGACAGCTTTATTTACTTTCAGTGAATTAGTTCTGGATATGATTTTAATGCGTTTAAATGAAAATGTTATATTTGGACAAAATTTAGTTTTAAATAACACTGATCGATATTCTGAACAGAGGAACTGCATTTGAAACGAACGCTTTTTTAATTTTGTGGAACCTCTTCTATAACCCTAAGATACGTAGAAACGCATATTAGTCATTCACCGGTGATACGGCTCATCATAGCTTTACTTTCTACATACCATCAACTTGAGTTGTTATTGACTACAGTTGTTTTAATTTAACAAATTCATGCAACCCAAAAATCTATTTCTGTTGAATTTAGAAGACGGTTTAAAATATTGAAACAGTAACCAGTTGGCAGTGAATCATTAATAAAAAGAAAGTGAGCTACTCCAGACTAATCTAAAATTTCTGACGGCTTTTTTTCCCCTCATTTCATTTCCTTTTTCTTAATTCATTGAATGAAAGCTATCAAAAGACGTTTGTAAAACATCTCCGAATAGCCACTGCTTAATTACAACTCTGTCGACGGCCTATGTACCCATAGCAAGTTTAATTAGAAGGCAGTTGACCTTTCTACTCTTCCCGAAAACAGTACGTCTGCGGAGCTGGCACGAGTTTGTAGTTTATCCTTTTACCTAATTAATTAACATTTGTGATTTCCCTCCGCCCTCTTAAGAACAGATGTCAACCTTAAAGGTTTTATCTACTTCTACTAGTTTTCACTTCGGGCACATTATGATTAGACGTCTCGCATGCTCGAAGGAGGTAAGTTCCGTTATATAAAGCATATTATTGTCCTGATATTTTCGAAACATCCGTTTTTAGTTTTTGATACCACAATCGCCAGTTTGTCTAACTTCTTTGCACGCTGTTATCTTGAAATATTCCCAAAATGTAATCTACGTAAATTAATATAAAAATAACGATGAATCTTTAGGTTATTTTATTAAGATATCGATGATTTTTGTTTTTCATGTATCTTCCCTCTCAGAAAGAGAGAAAAGTAATAAAAGGATTTTTTTTTTGACAACCTTGCGTTTATGTGTAAAATAGCGTGCGCAAGTTTTTTTTTTTTTATTTTCAAAAATATTTGTCAGTAAAGCTGGTAGTCATGCTGTTGTGTCCATAAAATTCTTTGACGAGTAAACTAATCTACTTTTCAGTATACCTCAAATGTGCTTTCAAATAACAAAAATTCAGTTTTTACTGAATTTTTACGTGTATCTTATTTAATGAAAATGTAATTTGTTTTTCTTATTTATCTTTATTAGTACTAATATTATCATTGATTGTTCTAATTAAGCTCGATAGAGAGTTAGATCGTCACTGAAAATATGGCTGTATTCTCAGAAGCGGCCCGAGGTTGTTTTACCAACCGGGCAAGGCAACAACATGACGCCCCCCACATATCCAACGTTTTTTTTTTTAATTTTATAATACCCGTATTCTAAATATCAAACAAAATTATACTTAGAAATATGCATGTTTTACGTGTAAATATGACTTTATACTACTATGGTGAGAATTTTTAAACTTCAGATATATTTAAGATTATATAGAGGTCATTCAAGAGAGAGCAAAAATAATATATTCAATAAATTTATTTAAAAAATATATGACTTTATTTCTCAATTTATTGTACCATTTTTTTCTTCACACTCCCGCTTTGGCGCCATTCCGGACTTTGGCGCCACGGGCAATTGCCCGGTTTGCCCTGGCCTTGGGCCGCCCCTGTATATTCTTAATAGATATTTTTAGAAAATCTTTTATTCATTTTACAAGGAATGGAGCATTTTTTCTCACATGAAAAATCAGAAATACATGCTACAGGTATTGCATGGGGGAGAGGGATCTGCGCTGAGGTTCTATGATGTGGAAAAGTATCAAGTAAAAACACTTTATCAGGTGTTATATTCTCCTTGTCATATGGCCGTGGTTCAAAATTACGAGGTCCGTCCCAAAATAGACCTCCTGTTGCTTCAAAACTTGACGATAATATAACTTAACTAAACTAAAATAATGTAAATAATGTAATAAATAATAATAATAGAACTCCCTCGCCTCAGTGTTATTTAGTCGAAATAGTTTATTTTATAATAACATAAAAAGTATTGATTATTTCTGATTTTAAAGTATTAAATCCAAAATATATCTAACCATTACACAGAAATGAATTTATATCATTATTTGTTATTAAAATTTGTTTATCGCTCTTTTTTTTTATAGACATCATAAGGTCTATTTCATCTTTTTAATTTTATCTTTTAATTTCCTGAAAATGTACTTGCTTTCTCTTTATTTGTAACAATTATGATTTTCATAATTTCTTTCTTATTTTTAGGTAAGTTCATTTTTCCATACCACTGAATTTGTTCCCGTATGTACAAAATAGAAGATTATGTGGTGAGAGCATTCTTTAAAAAAATTGCTTGTGTTATTGATATGATTATTTACATAATGCATGTTATAATGTTTGTTGGTTTATAGCCGGCAATCGATGTTTTCAACTGTCTATACTTATAAAATCAATTCATGCTTATCTTATATGCATCAAATGCACCGTTCTAGTTTAGAAATATGTCGCGAATCCTTGATTTGCAACATGTAGTATTACTTCACATCACAGCGTAAGACAACTTGCAGTTAGATGATGGAAACATTTATTTCACTTATGTGACTAGGACGCCATTTGAATTGACACCATTAAGCAAATCTATTTAATAGTTAAAATGCTACACGTACATACGTTATTGGACTGACGTATTGTTACGAAATTCTTTCGGTGTGTGTATGTGTGTACGGCGAGAACAGTCCAACAAGCTGTTAACGGAGAAAAGACGCTTCATTCACGAATATTCCGGAAAATACGAACACAAGTCACAGGAAAAACACAGCACTTGCACAACACAAACAGACAGCTATTCACTAAATAAGTACAGCAACAGCACTTTCAATACCGCTAGGCATCTAACAGCTTACTAGCTCCCACAGCGGATAAAACTCCAAAGAGAGATTCCAAAGATGTTTACACTCCAAAGGCGATCCCAGTCGATCAACACACACTTCTGTGATCTGAGTAAGGTTTATTTATAGTCTCCCGACAGGCCATGACGTCCCATGGAATCATCTGGATAAATCCGGATCTCGGCCCCTAATTGAGATATGAAGAAAATTCCAGTACTTTTGAGGTCCCACATTTCGTCGCCAAGGTCGATGGCTCCATTCCCTCGGATTTCCCATACATACCCTGTAGAACTCTCTTCCCAACAATAAGACTAACATTTCTGGGAAGCGACTTTCGATGTTCGTAACAGTATACTGTTACTGAGCTTCAATTGATAAATGATAACGTGGCTTGTTAACTTTTAGATAGTTTATGTCAATAGCAAAATAATGACTTTAAATAGTAAATTAATTTTATGAGTTAAAAATTTGAGATATTTAAAACATTAACATTCTCCCCCCCCCCCCCCAATCCCTTTTTTTAAACATTTGGTGGAACAGTATTTTCTCATTTTATTCTTCGAAAATTAGCTAAATTCTCTTCAAGTGGTGACTGAAGTGGATCATAAATATTATACCTTTGATAAACAATGACATTTATATGTAATCAATCAAAGCATTTAGTTGCTGTACAATTAAACTATTTTTAATATTTTTGAAGGTATTGATTTATGTTTTTCAATTAGTGAATGTAGAAGTTTTAATCGCCTGTATAATGAATGATGCTAGGAAATTTTATGGTGGGGGGAACAGAATATATAAATTATTGTATCCTGAAATTTTGATTTGTAAAATTAAATAATTATGATGAATCGCTACTACGTTGAATGTTCTGAAACAGTTTTTCGCAAATGAAATATATTTTTTCCCCCCTTGATTCTTGGCTTGAAGTATAATAAATATGCTACTCGGCTAAAAAATACGGCCCTAACTGGGTTTTAGGTTAAAAAAATAAAATAAAAATTATTCCTATAGGAACATAATAGAAACTGACGAAGATACGAAACGGACTTGTTGTGAAGTAATTCAGCCCCGTAACTTATTCACTTAATTTCTTCGAATATGTTTTCCAAAAATTGCTGCGCCGATACTATGTCATTCAGAAATAGAACTTTACAGTTTCAAATTCATTTTTCGTGCTGCATACAACCCTTGAGCTCTAACATATGTGCATACGATACCAAACCGTCCCCGTTAGTAATCTGAGCTCCCGGCGTGCAGAAGTGGATCCTTCCACACAAAAGAAAGTGAATTATTGTTCTTTGATGGCCATGATTGTTCCGTCTTAGGAGTCACGACACCGTAATTCAGGCGTCCCTCTTTTCTATCGCAAGGAGCGCTCCCGAGAGAACCTTTCCCATGAGAAGGGGCAGGCATATCTGAGGCTCTTGAAATTGATTACTTTTCGGCCTTTCATCTTCAGCAAACTGTCTCGGGTCTCGTCGTTATCAGCTTAGGGGAATAACTCTCCAGCAGAAGTGGCGTTTTAGGCAAGTTATTTCGAATATGAGACATGAACATGCCTTTATTCTCGGATTTATCAGTTCAGAGACACCTAATATTTTCCGACTGAATATTCTGCTGTGAAATCTTCGATGATTTGACTTCACGTAAAGCAGGAGATTGACTAAATAGATTAGAAGCAAATTTATTTGCAAATGAGACAATAGGGAGGACGAAGATTTTTACAAAAATATCACAAATATTAATGCAATATTAGTAAATGAACAAACCGTTCTTACAAAGACACAATCAGAATAATCGTTTCCATCCGTCTATCCGAAATCCCTTTTTCCTAAATGCGCAAGAATGTTTCTAAACCGTTTTAACGCTTTATTAACGAGTGCCTGGCTAGCGGATCATAGCTGAAACTGAACCAAGACTTTTCACTGGCAGCCTTTTTGTGCCATTATTGCTTGCTGAGAAAGTCATTATATTTTCAAATATTTGCATCTTCGTGAAAAGTTGAGAAACTTCTTCATGAGGTTAAAGATAGATCAGATAGAGATTATAGATAGATCTTTTTAGAGATATCAGAGCCTAATGTTGAAACTGCAACATTTTCTTTTGGTGCAAAATCTATTCTCGATGTAATTTACCAAGCCGTTTTCCAAAGACTCACTAATGTTAAGTCGTGGATCATTAATATTTCCGCTGATATTCATTTTAGCGCTACAGTCGGAAGAAAACTAAAGCCCATAATTGAAAAATTTATAGTATCATTGAACAGTTTATTATAAAACATAGGGTAAAATTTAAAACAGATAAAGAAAATTACAATAATAACGTAAAAAATATACTAAATAAAATAACATAGGGGGAACACGGGGACATTGATACACTTTTTTTTGGAAAGCTAAAAAATTATTTTACCAACGGAAATATTAGAACTAATACGCTATATTTATGCATTTGTTAATCTAATATAGGATTTCAGTCGAGTTTTGGTCATAAATGAGATAATAAAATATTTATTACACTTTTTTCCTAAAAATGGATTTATATTAATCTACTCTATACAACGGGTACATTGATACACACGGAAATATCGAAAATAATGCTTGTTAATAGGTCTGGGATCAAAACAAAATTAGTTTTATCAATAAACTTTATATTCCAAATCAAGTTTTAAAATTTTAACTAAGAAACAGACTTTTATTTTAATAAAATTTTAACATTTTTAATGAGACTGGAAAATCGAAACAATAATGCCCCAGAAGATAATTTATCTCTACAAATAATACAGGAGAATGTGTGTATGTGTGTGTAAATATACTTTGGATGGAAAGAATGTGTACCTCGAAGCCGTTTTTTGAAATTTTAATGAATTAAAAATTAAGGGAAATTTCCGCGTTCTTCCTTGATGACTTACGAAAAAAAATTAGCACAAAAATAATTTTCACATTATCTAAAATTGCAAAAAATTATGTTTTTGATGATATTATTTAAATTTCCGCACAATTTTTCTCTCCAAGTTTGAAAAATTCATAAAAAAATATTTTAAACTTAATTTGCAATTCTTTTTATATTGCTATGAAATTCAAACTGTTTTCAAAGTTTAAGAAAATGCTTAATTACTTGTTTCTCTTAGATAGTTCAGTTTTACGCTTTTTCCATTTCTGAAGACGATTTTGCAAAGTAGTTGCTGTTCAGGCGCATTGATACACACAGAAGAGCGTTTCAATGTGCCCCGGAGTCAACTGAATCAATCTGCCCCAAGAGACTGAGACTTTTTTACTTAAAACAAGTGGTCACGCAAAATCAGCGCTAACAAACCCGAGAACTTAATATAGTTCAGAAGAACAAATGTTTTTTCCTATACCTTTGGAGTAGATTCCCTGTCAGGAAAACGTAATTAGTGAAAGAAATCACACAACACGTATTTAGAGTAAAATCTATTTCGGCTAGAAGATTAGCGGTTTGATTCATTTGTAAATTAACTTTTGACTTAACATGGCCGAAAAATGTACTGTGTGCTAAGGGTTACAATGACATATATATAAGGGGATATGAACATCTTGAGCCATTCCAATCATCAAAATTTAAGAACTGTATCAATGTTCCCGCGTATCAATCTACCCCAACTCCCCAAGACAAAATCGACCTCATAATTATGAAATTTTGTTATACTCTTAAGTCGGGCTAGGCGAAGGGCGACACGAAAGTTCGATCCCTTACAAAGTCGAGCGATCCTGTATGACCACCTTTTGCGATACCTCAAAATTCATTTAAATTTTACGTTGCTTCATCA
Source organism: Araneus ventricosus (assembly GCA_013235015.1). Taxonomy (NCBI): domain Eukaryota; kingdom Metazoa; phylum Arthropoda; class Arachnida; order Araneae; family Araneidae; genus Araneus; species Araneus ventricosus. Next base: position 71,483 of record BGPR01000644.1, on the reverse strand, counting down.
TTATTTTGTATGAGTTAGTTTGTAGTTTACGAGCATATAAAACAATATTCTTTTCATTAAGTAATCGGTTTTTGGTCTCAGAGTGATTTAAAGAAAAGTTATTTATACCATACCAATGTGGGCAATTTAATTAAAAGGCAACATTTTTACCATTGCAATATTTTGTTTTTGGAAATGTTATTATTAAAAGGCCCCTTTTTTCTTGACCTCGCCCTGTCTATGACGTATGAGCTCCAAATCTCCCTAGGTAGAGAACTTGTTAAACTTGAAAGAAAACTTCCAAATCTGGGTTATTTTTATGGTAATTCTGCTCGTTTATTGGAATCAACTAAAAATGTCTCATTTTCAGAAATCGGAAAGCAGCGTTATCATTTAGAGCAGAGATTCCCAACTTTTTTTTCTCTCGAGTATCCCTTGATTACCCTTTTTTATTTTCGCGTACCTCCTATTATCATATTCACCCTCAACCATCCGTCTATGCAAATAAGTTTTTATCAAAAATGGTAAGGGCTTAGGGTTATTAAGAGTCGAATGACTCGAATTAATAACATTTGCAGGACTTACTTTTGATTTTACATTTTTATTCTATTTCTACAGTAATATTAGTTCAACGCCAAAACAAATGAATGAAATGAAAACAAACAATTTCGCATAAACTTATGAGGACAGCTAAAAATTACATTTCGTAATAATCAACTATTCAAGTGTTATAGTTATTAAATAGCAAGTATTCACTTGGGAAAATAAAATGCTGTAATTTTTTTAATCCCTTATGTTTTTTTGTTTCTGCTATTACCAACTTTGATTTCGCGTACCCCTAACTAGTCCTTCGCATACCCCCAGGAGTACGCGTACCATAGGTTGGGAACCTCTGATTTATAGGTACAGTCAAACCCCGTTAACACGAAATCGGCGGGACCACCAAAAGTTTTCGTGTTAACCGTCAAAATAGCGGCGCCATCTAGACTTACCAAGTTTTGTTTCAATTTTTTCTGAAAGGCATCCACCTTTTCTAAATTATCCACCGCCCCCCCCCCCCAAAAAAAAACCCCTCGAAGCTGAGAACTTTTGTAAAAGAACGGATTTTGACTTTCAAAGAATATTTTCTTTTCGTCATAAGCGATATTTTGTGTTTTCATGTTAAAGGAATGAATTAACACTACTTCCCATACTTGATCGACGGTGTACAATATTTACTTCTTGTTAAGCGAAATTTTGTGATAATCTATTTCGTGTTAACGGGGTTTGACTGTAGGGGAGACTTGGGAGAGTTGATCCCTTGGGAGATTTGATCCCTAGGTCTAAAACCAGAGAAAAAATGCAATTAAGTCTCTGAAACTGGCAACACTAATAAATTGATTCCTTATCAACAGATCTGACAACAGAATTTCATTCAGCCATTTTTATTTTTGTTGTAAGAAAGGAATCTCTGATTTCTTATAGTCAAACTTCTTTTGGAGTAGGTAGTTTATGTTTTTTATTTTTTGCTAAATATAACTAAATTACTTAAGTTTATTGATATAATATACTAACATTCTTTACTGCTTAAATGTTGTTATTTACATCCAATACAGTTTCTTTACTTTTGATTTAACAATTCTTTTTCCAACACATGCACATTAGAGACACTTGATCCCAGTCCTGGGATCAAGTGTCCCCAAAGTTAAGTTAAATTAATATTGACAATTTTATTACCCCCTACTGGCCATTGTGATTTTCAAGTCACATTTAGATAATATCAATATTATTTAGAATATGGTTACCTTGATTTTGGATGGTTGACATAGGTAGAAAGTTGATATGTGGCTGCACATGATGGTTAGCAAGAACATGGTGACGGTTTCACGGAAAGAGAAAATTAGTCATTCCGTAGGAAAAATTGAAAAGAAGATTTCATCATCTGAATGCGAAATAAATTTTCTAAGAAAAAAAGGACTTCATTCCAACCAATTTATTTATCCAGAAAATAGTGACAATAGTGTTGTGGACAATGACGACATTGTCAAAAAACTACCTAAACCAGCCATGCTTGATGGAACTCTTCGAACTGCAAGAATTTTAACATTTATTTTTGATTTTTAAAGCTTTGAAAATGTTATTTGATCATTAATTTCGGCGATAACAATCATTCATATGGGAAACAGTGATTTTCAATAATGTAGAATTTTATAAATGTGTTTTTCTTCCCTTTGACATGTTAGTCAACAATAAATTTGATTTCGACTACTTAATTTGAAACATTTCAATTCATCTTTTTCAAGGATCAAGCCTCACTTGAAAAGGGATCAAGTCTCCCTGCAACTGGGGAGACTTGATCCCTTTTCTAATTGTTGGAAAAAAATTTATCTTTATTTTAAAAATGGTTTTTCAAAAATAAAAAAAAATACTACAACAAAAAAGACAAATAAGCCTTTAATAATGACTGAAAACATTTAATTTTTTTTTTTCCAAAATAAAAATTAAAAACCGAAAAAGGGATCAAGGCTCCCCTATAATTTCAAAACTGTGTGCATCGTGGAAGATACTTTTATAAATTGATTTCCATAGCCTCTTTTTAGGTAAGAAACCACGTGGAGTTGCAAGAACTCTGTTGAACCGGGCATCTCGCATGGTTATGTTTCTGTACTCAGCTGTTTATTTATCGTGTGCAAGTGCAGAGAACGTTGTCCCTCTGGTTTTATCGGAGTCATTGGAGCTTCGGTTCCCGTTCGACGCCTGCCCACTTTTACAGCCGCGTGTGTCGTCGCAGATCAGACACTGAATTACGGCCCCAGTCAACGAACGAATAAAACCGAGGCATGTTGACACTTCAGAGAGAGACAGCTGGAGCACTGACATAATGACACGTTTTTACTTTCGGAGAAAAGTATCGCTAAGTTTTTCACATCGGTCGGATACAGAAATAGACGCAGAACATTCTGGAGAATGATTTTTATGTGAAGTGCCTCTCAGGCATGTTGGCAGGACTGGTCTTCTGCTGTTCGATCCATCGGGGTCGAAAGTTAAAATAGAACACCACGTTTTTAGACATATACGGGCATGCCCAGAAGAGTCTTGCTAACGCAAACAAACGTTCTGATTAATTCGTAGGGTGAGTACTACAACTAGGTAAATAGAATCAGTTGTTTCGAAAGAAACGCAAATTAATGTTTCTTTCTTTCCCCCTGTCCCCTTGATTTTCAGAGAATGACAATCAACTCGTATAACATGATTAACGATCAGATTGCGGGCTAGTCGAAATCTCAAGACCCTCTTAAAACTGAGATTTCGACGAAGAAACAATAATTTTTTTTCTCCTCTTTTTCCTGTAACTGGAAACTAAGATATGTGATCCCTTCTGAAAGGTTCTGGGGCTATTATTATCATCCAGTATTATCCATCATCCAGTATTAGCATTCAAGCTACCATCACAAATCGGAGGACTGAAAAGAACAAAGAAGCAAAATTATCTGCCGGGCGATTGGAGGAGACACAGATTAGTTTCTGAAGAGGAAAATTAAATCCTTACAGTTGTACCACACCACAAGCAGTGCAAGAAACTCTGCTGGTACAACATCTGTACCGCCCATAAGGAAAAGGTTAAGATAGAAAAAATTAAAATTGGATATACCATGTATGTGGGCCTGATGCATATTAAATTCGTCTGTATCAACTCGCTGCTACGGTGTGGAAGCTTGGCGAAGGAGTTCCAGTTCAAGTGTCGCCCTCATCATCTGACCACAGTTGAGAATTAAGAGATCCATCCCAACATAGCCCTAATGTAGCTTCCAAATGGGACATTAGATTAAAATTTAACTCGTGAACATCATTCGCAGTTTATAACGAAGCATGCCTTAAACATTAAAAAAATTAATAAACCTTAATATGTAGATTTTTTATGGGTTTTATTCAGAAAATGTCTTGAATAGTTTTTTTTACTCATTACTGTGGGGTTCGACCCTTCTGTCTGCCCCGGCGCATATCGCACGGATAACATTTGTTGCCAGAATATATTGGAGGATCCATCAACATCAACGACAAACGATGACACGAACATGGTACTTCCGGTGCTTGCCTGCTGTTTGTGACATCAACGTGACGCTGTTGCATTTCCTCGCCGTAAGCAACGCCAGCATAGTAACACCAAGCGAGAAAGTTTCGATATAAATTCAATTTTTATTTCTGGCAGTCATTGTAGGTATTTTGAAATCGATTAAATCATTTTAATGAAATTCATTATAAGCACTTCTATTCTAGTTAAGTTTCAGAAAGTATGTTATTTGCGTTGCGTTTGTACTTTCGCAATTTGTCTTCTGATACGGTATTTTATACAGTTGTTACGCGGTACCGAAGATATTTTATCTTCTACTTGTTTATTGTATGATAGTAAGTGCCAATCGAGTATGACCCTCCCTGTCACTTTTATGACAGAACTAAAATAAGAAGGAGAATTACCTGTCGTTAGAATTTAAGTCATTAGAAGCATTAAGGCGGCACATTACCCAAAAACTGGCCGAAATGACAATTTTTATTTTATTGGCGTATTTCGTTGATCTTATTGTATCAAAATTTCAAATTTGTACTTTTAATATTTCAGATGTTATATAGATTTTTATTTACGATGACTAATGAAAAACATGCGCAAATGACAACTTTAAATGGCTTTTCCTTCATGTAAGACTTTTCTGCACTTTCATGTTTACAAAGTGCTAAGGCTTTTTTCCTTTTTAAGATAGAGCTTTCAAATTTTTTGTGCAAATTTATCGTTATGTATATGATAAAACTGGGCGTGCAATAAGCATTCAGTTGCTTAGTTTTTTTTTTATATGCAAGATATAAAATGAGGTACTTCTAAATTTCCTCATTTTTCATTATTTAATTCAGTAAAATATCTATATTTAAGCGAATATTAGATACGCCTTAAAATCCATGCACAGTTTTGTGTAATATATTTCAGTGAATCTATAAATAAAATTTTAAGCAAAAATGTTCATATTTGAAAAAGTAGTGGGGATTTTAAAAACTTGAATTTTTCTTTAAAAAATTTAGATTTCAACTAAACAAGCAGATCAAAATGGCATTTTTCTCTTCAATATGGCTGCATATGATTGTTAATTATCAGTACAATCAAAACTTTTTCAATAATACTTCAAATAAAAAAAATGTTGGGAAGGTAATGGAAAGGAAGGAAAGCTTGTAAAGAAATATAAACTTTTACATCTTGCTTTCATGTATGATTTATCAATAGCGTTGCATGTAGATTCCCCCTCCCTCTTTTTATGAAAGGACTAAAATTCACAGTGAGAATTTGATTATTTTAGTTACTAAAAGAAATGTAATTTAATTTTTTAAAAAGATTTAATTAAAATAATTTTTTTCTTGCTTTCATGCAATAATTTATCAATAAATCTGCATGTAACAAAAATTTTAAAACGAGGTAGCGAGCGTGAAGCAAAATAATTAGTACGCTTTCAGTGAAACAATGGATTTGATTTCATTATTACTGTAACTATTGAATTACTATTTTGAGGTTAAAAGCATTGCTTGAGCACAGTGTTAAAATTGTAATTAGTACTTATTTAACTCTTTGAATGTCAAGAGGAAATGCGATAATGACAATGGTTTTGCAGGGAACAATTCTATTGGAGTTATTCTGTAAATAGGAGTAATAGCACCGAAACGTGAAAGAAAAAGTCGACAAAAAACATCAAACAATCGTTGTAGAACAGCTTGTTTAAGGATGCAATAAATAAAGGCTAAAAAATTTTAGAGCAACGCTCCAAATTCGATCTTGTAACGACATTTCTATTTATTTTTGTTGCAAGTTTCCTTTTTTTAAACTATGCTTGTAAAACTGCTAGTAATTGGAGAACCTTTTTTCATTTATTTTTCAGAAAGTTACAATCGTAAAACTGCTTTATCGTAGGCGAAAACGTGCTTTCAAACCTCAGGCAACTTTTTTTTTCCTGTAGAAACATCCACTAAAAAAGATAAGAAACGCACCTTTTTTTTCGACTAAAAGATTTTTTTTTTATCAGTATTATTATCCCTCTTGGCGACCTCAGCTTTCTTTTGGCGACCAGAACAAAAGCAACCTCTTTGGGTCGCCATAGCAACAAGCGGGAAGTAGGTACTCAATGAACAAGTTTTCGCTGGGACTCGATTAGAAGTAAACTTTTTTTTCTCCGCAGCGGATGTTGGGCGCGATCTCCGCGTGGGTTCGTTTTCCAGAACGTTTTTATGAAAATTGTGAGATGTTTCCCCCGATCTTCTAAATAGTTCTGTGTTTATTTAAATGTGCTTCGCTTTCTCGGAATATTGTGCGTCCACGCTACTTTTGTTCGAACGTGTTTGTGCATCTGAATTGAGGGGATGTCTTGTCCATTTTGTTTTCTACTGTAAATCGACAAAGTGAGTTGTGTTTGTTTGACTTTTTAGAGGAAGAAAGTGATCATTGGTTAGTGTAATTCATATCGATTTTCTAATGAAAATTCTGGTTCAGAAGTTTGGACTGCTTTATGATTAGATTTCTACTACTTTATGAAGCTATTAGGCTTTTTGAAATTGCGCGAAACAAAATTTGAATATTTTTTACAAAATAATCCGTTTGTATGAAGAGTTTTTTTTATTCCTGATTCGGTAGTGTGTTTACTAAATTCAGACTTCTATCTTATGAAATTTATGATTTATTAGAGAATATTCAGTGTGTCGTAATTCAAAATTTCAAAGCAATATTTATTGAAACCGAATTTTCTAATTTTTTCTGAAAATTTATTGGATAATAAATAGTTGTTTTCTTTTTGTGACGTTATTTTTTCGATTTAGGAGTCAAGATTTTAATTCATTACATCTTGATAAACATAATTTCAAATATATATTAACGTGGAAATCATCCGTTTGAGGTGTACAAATTCTTAAAAGATTCAAGTTTTACACTTTTTGGCAAATCTTCAGCGAAATAACTGTTGCATAATCTACAAATCTTCCTGAAACGAACCGCTGACTATTTTTATTCTTGTAAGCAAACACGGAATATACCCCCACAACGGTTTTCGCTCGACCGTCGCTGCTTACGGAGCATGCGCGTGACGAGCAGCTGTGAAACCTCACCTGGACTTCGTTCCGCCACACAAAACAAAATTCGTTTGAGACTGGTCGGTATTACTATTCACGTGCAACCTTAAGTGTTACGCCGGCCACTGTTGATGATTCTTCTGACACATTGTGTGTTGAGTGACAGTGTTGATGAGACGTGATTTGTGATATCGAATAAATTGGATTAATTTATAAGATTTTGTGATTTTAATTTCATCGATGGACTTAACGGAAATAAAATTTCCTTTTTATTTTCTACTAGATCGTCTATAGAATTCATCATCGGCAAACGATTTTCTAAAAGTGAATGATACTTTGATGAGATTATTTTAAATGACAATAATTAAATTTACAAGGTATTAAATTTGTTTTCTTATTGAATGAAGAGCAATTCATTCTTTATTAAGTGATCATTAAAAGTGTTTATTATCTCGCCAACTCGACGTATGGATTACGACCAGCTAATTTAACTGCCATCAAATGTCTTTTCACACTCCGTCAAGGAATGATTGATTTATGGTGCCTGATTAAGTGAATGTTGGAGAGCTTTGCTTGATTGTGTTCAGTGTGAACCGATGCAACTGTCAAGGAATAGCGTAAAATCAATTGAAAGTGCGAACGAGCATGTCGACATTGAGCAATAGTTCGAGCGACGATCTCTCGTCGACGGACAAGAATCCTTTTAGAGGCCGGCGGTTTGCCAGGGCGTTTTTCAGCTCTTGCATGGGGTTGCCTCGCAATAATGCGGCCTACGCCGCGAACAGCGACTTCGAATGGGATACTGTGTCAGGTAAGGGAAATAATTTATTCTATCTTATGCAGATTTTGTTATTCTTTTGCCCATGGTGAGTGTTTTATGTTTTCAACTGAAACGTGATATGATTTTTTAAAAAGGGAGGTATCGGTGAAATGATGAATTAAAATACCATTTGCTTGAATAATGAATCTGGTTTCCTTCTTTTTGCTGCAGAAATGCCTTCCAGCACATGATTTGTTTCGATTTCCGAAATTCCCAATAAATTTTAACCGTATTTCTCAGTGTAGCCGTTTTAATGTTGTGAATTTAAGTCTTACTTTTAAACGATTGTAAAGTCATCCTATTTCTAAATAAATCTTGGGATTTGTGTACTGAATCATTATCATTCGACTCTTTTGCAGATGAAGTCTGTGTTTTCATATCAAACTTTCGTCGTGTATTTTTTGTATACTTTTTTTAAAATCTTAGGATTTTTTTTGTAATTTACCACAAAACAACCTTTGCGTCTGCATCATAATCATTATTGAAAACGTTTCAATTTCAATGATTTCTTGTAACACTTCATTGCTTAGCTTTTATTTAGTGTATTGAAAAGATTATTTAAATTGTGCATCCGTAAATTACCTACCAATGAATTGGGATAAATCCATAGTGATTAAATGTTGAGAAAATAATGTTAGGTTCAATCATAATCATTCTTATCGTGTCAAACGGAATTTTGGTTTGAGCAGATTCGCTGAAGTTATTTTATTTGTTATGATCTGTTTTGGACCAAAAATTCTTTCCTTTTGCAGAGTATACACAAACACTGGAAAATAAGATAAACAAATCAAACATTAGTTTAAGGTAACAGAAAATTTATTGCCAAAAATATTCATGTTAATCAAGGTGATTTTGTTCTGTTTTTGCATTATTTTTTTCTTCATAGTTTTGTTCAACCTAGCAATTTCATATATTGTCAAAATTTAGCAGGAACTTTCAAAGCGGTGTAACCCCCCCCCCCCCCATCCCCATCAAGATTTTTTTTATGACTTTGAGAATCTAGTAGAAAAAAAATTGATTTAGATCTGTCTTTTGTTAGTATGATACGTTTAAATCTCTTTTCTCATTATTTTCAAATTACTGTCAAATTTTTATTATTTAAATGGTTAGTTATATTCTTTAAACTTTTGAGATTTTTTGAGACTCCTTATATAAATTTTTTAAGCCGGAAAATGCAGAAAAAATTTATATAAGGAATGATCAAATTAATCCTAAAATGTATTAACCGATTAAATTACGCTCTTGTAATATGGTTAGTAGTTATGAATTTACGTACTTTTGGACATATTTCAAACAGATTCGTAATTTCAGTGTTACGAATTATGTATTGGTTTAAGAAACGATCTGCAAAGTGAAATTAATGAATATATCAACGCTCCTAAAGTTGGAATTTTATTATTTAGGAATTGTCTTTTTCAAAAATAAGATTACATTAGCATACAGAATTATTCTTTTAAATTTTAAGGGAGTAGAATTCTTAGATAAGAGATTTTCAGTGATGCTGTCATGTCTGTAGAATGGATATCAGACCTGTTTCCCTGCCCCCCCCCCCCAAGGGCGGATCTAGTAATTCGTTAAGGAGGGGGTACAGTGGAAAAAAAATTTTCTGTGTTTTTAACTCTTAAAATTATGAATTACGAAATTGAATTAATTATTAATTTGAAATTAATTAAATTTTAATGAATTGATTTTTAATTAATCATTTTAAATAATTTAATTTTTAATTGATGTAATTTAGTAAATATGGGCGAGTTTTCTGCTGCGTTTATTTAGGATAATCTAGAACTTCCGCTATACCGACCGACTTCTGATGTAATATACATCATCATTGGGAATCTTCAAAACTCTGAAGATGTTAATTAAAGTTTAAAGTAGGATTTTTTAATGTTTTGGCTTAAGGATACTTTGAAAATATTAAATTTGATCCTCCTATTGCTGTTATTCTTAATGTTTACTTAAAATATGAGCCTCATTTTGTTGAAAGGCTGCCATAATTGTTCGTTATCGTTCTTTTTGGTGACTTCTAAGGCTTGTTTGATGATTAAAGTTTTAACCAAACGGCTTAGCTAATTACAGTCGTTCCATTCGGAATTTCCAATTGGAAGAGCTCTTTTTTAGTCGTTTTTGAATAAAAAGAATTAAAGGAACTGAAAAAACACAGAATTCAACGTTTTATTGTACTAAAGAAAGAACTAGTTCGAACTTGACTTTTGATACAGTATCCAAACGGATTTGGCGATTGCATGGATTGATCGGAGGGTTACCTGAAAATGGTCTGTGAATCCAAAACTAACAAAACAGAAGACTCGTCCATATACAGGCCTTATACATTTATAAATATAGGACGGCATATCTAGGAATCCGTGAAGAATGCTGTGGAAAAGCTAATTTTCGTATTTTTAACTTTAAAAAAATGCTATATAGCCAACTAAAATTGTTTTATCTTATTTTTTTACTCAAAAAGTGTCTTCCTTTTCACAAGATTGCCAATTAGTCACGACCAATCTCGTTGACTTTCTCTTATCTCTTCGTCTATCACATCTTCAGCATTGACTTTTCTATCTTTATGAATGTTAGCAAGGGAGCCTTGTATGTCCTATTGAGCTGCATAAATAACTCTTAAGCCGCTATAATGTAGAAAAACTTTCTATGCTGTTCTTTACTGTCACAGGAATTGTCCCAAATATTTGAAGAATTGCCCATGCACAAATCAAATACTCAAACTGTTCAAATACTCAAACTGTCTATAACGATAATCTGTCTATAACAATATTTTCCCCATGTCTCTACAATATCGTTATAAACAAGTTTCACTAGATAATTTTTCATTCAGACAGATATATAGGCCAGCTTATGTAAAAATTCCAGTTGATTTACATTAACAATTCAGAAAAATATCGGCATTGCAGAGAAATGAATTTCAATTGCTATCTAAGAGAAACTAAATTACGAGGATATTTAAGCAAATTGATTTCTTTTAAGCTTGAATATCCCTCGCGGATATTCAACAGTTTCTAACCTTTGTACAATTTAATATACATCTCTGAAGACTCAAGTTCAAAAAATATCAAGTGATTTTCTTAATAGGGAGTTTGCTTTCCTGACTGAAAACTGCCTTTGCAATCGACGTTGTAATACGATAGCCGCACAGTTACGTATCAGTATGAAGTACTTGCATACTGGGATAATCAATGAGTGCCTCCGGAAGCCCTGAACAAAATCTTGCTCCTTAAAACTATCGCTAGTCACCCAGCTACAAGAAAAAAGAAAAATAAAAAAGTTCAATTTGTCCACCATTCTGGAAGAGGATGATGAGGAGTCATCCCTCCTTCCCTCTCGTATAAATACGCACTTGTGTCTGACATATTGCTATATTGTAATTACTTTTCTGGAAAGTCTGGATAAGAAATTTTTTTAAACAAATTAAATTCACAGCATTCTAGACAGTCTATGATTTAAGACCCGAAAGGGCAGGGGTGGGGCTTGAGTCCCCAAGCCTCCCGGGTCCGCCCTTGCCCCCTCCCCCAGACATCCATAAGGATTTTTTGATTCCACGCAAAACTAGCTCCTTTTATTATTTGTATTTCTAAATCCTTGAAAATTCGCTTTAATGATGACCAGAAAAAAGAAGCCGATAAGGATTTCCCAATCTGCAGTTCCCATAATGCGCGCTATCAAAATAGGGCACGGTTCGGTGGATCTCGCTCGTTTTCAAGAAAGTCTACTCGCTCCCTCGCACGGCCTGCTTATCGCTCTCGTAATAGGCAAGATTTCCGGTAATGCTGAGAGGAAGCTATCACTTCTGCTAAGCTGAAAATAACTCCTACAATTGCTCTCAATTACCTCTGTTCAGCGATCTCTCTGCCCCCTTCCTCACCTTTTCCAGCGCACGGTCTAGTGCTTCTAATTGCACAATGAAACCGACTGTCTGCTGGCCCTTTGAGTGACCCATGGATTTCTTTTCTGTACCCCCCACGCAGATCGGACTAATCCCCAGTTATGTATGTGCCCCTTTCTGGACGCCTTCCTTGGTTCTGAACGAAAACGAAAACAAAGCTGCTTTCTTATCTTTTCCTTGCGACGGATATGGAAAGGGCTTTCTTCAATTTCTTGTGATGGAAAACCAAGTCCAAGGACATTCAACTTTTAGTTTGTTCTTTTCCTAACCGTTCGAATCGGTTGTGATCGAGCGCAAACCACAAAACAAACACAGCGTCGAGTTGTTTACGTATCGAATGCGGGCAGCTGAGGCACGGGAAGTTTTTGCTTTTCAAGTAAATCTGAAATTGGGTTAAGATTCGAAATGGGTATAGCGGGCGGGATTGGAAATGATTATTTTGCTTTCAAATCGTGTTAGTGTTTTCCCTTTTGTTGAAACTGGTTTTTGCGTCTGGAATGTAAACACGGACTTACGGTAGGCATGTAAACAGGATGGTGATTATGTGCTACTCTAAAACTGATAAGTATATAGTCTCTTAGCTGTTGAATTTGAATAATTGCGAAATTTCAAGATCAGGTAGAACCTTAGAAGTCACGTTTCCGTTAGGCCCCAACCTTGAAATACTACCCATTTGGTTATGCCCGACTCGCCATATGAATATATTATTACCAGCATTATGCTTTCCAGTTTTACCCCAACATTTCAACATCATCTTAGAAACAATTTAAATTAGTTCATTTTTTTTGTGATGTTAATGACTTGTGGTAAATGTTAAAAACATTTGCCTCGAACGTTTTAACAATAGATAGCGAGTTTGGTCAGAGCAGATGATCCCGGTTCAATTATTATATTTGTTAGAATAACAAATTTCTGCTTTTGGGAAATATATGTGTTACATCTACTTGACATTTTAGTAGAACTAATATCCAAGCCAAGCCCTTCTAGCCCCTTTCTATAATAGTTCAAATAGTTTCACTAAATTTTGACAGGATAGTTACTATGAAAGAAAATGTATTCTGAATAAAATTCTCGTGTATGCATACATGAGAAAGTTGGTGGAATACAATAAGAATTAATTAACTGCATGACTCAGAGTTCGATTACATTACCTGTCGAATGAATCGTATTTTTATGCATTTACAATAGTTTTATAACTCCTCCATTGAACGCATATTTTCCCCTAACAGAGATGCCGATCTTCATTTTCCTTAAAACACGTCTTTATTAGGATAGACAAAACAGGGTTTAGTACTGGTGCATATTAAATCTGCATCGTAGGCCGAACGTCCTCACGCTGGTGTGGTGCATGCACAGACTTCGATTGCATTACCTGTCAAATGATTCGTATTTTTATGCATTTTTGCTAACAACAATAGTTTTGGAACTCCTCCACTGGACGCATATTGTCTCCCAATCTTCATTCTTTATGTCTTTATTAGGTATAGGATGGACAAAACAAGGTTTAGTACTGGGGCGTGTTTAAATCTGCGTCGTAGGCTGAACGTCCTCCCGCTGGTGTGATGCGAAAATTTGGAGAAGGGGGTGTCGTTCTCGTCATCTGATCGCGGTTCCAAATTACGAGGTTCGTCCCAAAATAGCCTTCGTGTTGCTTCAAAACGGGACGTAAATATCATTAAACTGAACCAGATGAGTACCAGTTCCAAAAATATGCAACACTGAAAGATTATTGGAGATGGTTGCTCTCGAGTATCATTTTTTAAAGTACTTTTAAAATGAGTGAAGATACTTTGTATAAGTTTTCTTCAAATTGGATCAAGTTGAATAAAAGTTTTTAAAGTCGCTACGAATCACGTGGAAGTCATTTCCCATATCCTTTATCACTCTATCATTGTGAAAGCAAAGGCATCTTAAGAGTATTTCATCTGAAGTATTCAAATCTAGTCCAAACTTTAAAAAAAAACTCGTTAAAGTCTGGACTTCTTTGTTGGGAAAAAACCTGCACTTGATTAACTCAAAGCGCATTCAATCGATGGACCCGTGCTGAGGCAATCGTCTTCGAAATTAAGACAAATTGCCTCCTGATTACCCGTCATCATCATTTATATCCATTACTCCACATTAGCTTTTTTTTTTCAAACTCTTTCTGTAAACAAAAACTCCAAGCTGATGTTCTTTCTTTCCGACGTAAAAATTGATCCGGTGATCCAATCCAGGAAGTAGTTTGGGTTCGATACAATCTTCTTGAAATGAACATGAAAATTTAAGTTCTTTTTTTATATACAAGTAATAAACGCATTCTTTAATGCATACCCGTAGTGTAGATATGCTTTTTTTATCAACTAAAATCGAATTAGCTTTTGTTTATGCAATTATATAATAGAAGAGTTAAGGAAATTATAGAATTTTGGAATCTTTTTTACATTTTTTAATATGCAGTGTTTTATTGTCACTGTCACCAAAAGATTTATGACTTGCTAGTCGAGAAACAAGTTAGATGCATTTTTATTAGACATTTCTAGTGACAGTTATAATTGTTTTTTTCGAAATTCTAATTTTTAATGCTATGAAATGCAAAAATGTTTTGTTAATTCTGCTGTTTTAACCCTTCGAACTATGGATTTATTTAATCTCCTAAGTAGATGACGCCACCCATTTGGGATATATTTTTTATTTTTTCAATCTATTTAAGATGGTAAAGAGTACTTGAGACATTTCAGCGTATCCAAGTGAATTTTTAAAATTAATTGTTATGGCGACTTAATTACTGATTTAAATAGAAAAAATTCTGTAATTCGATGCACTTGTCAGACACGTTGTTGTAAGCAAAAGGGTTAATTTTAAAACGGCGACCGAAAATATGAATATCCATTCAGCAGTTTTTTTTATTGCAACCTTAAATGTAAATGAATAAAAAGACCTACAAAAAGGAAACTAATTTTTTCTTTTAAAAAAATTAACGATTTCTCTGAAAATTTCTCAAACTTTATATCCTGGTTAAAAAATAAAAATTTCGTAACTTAAAAAGTAAATTAGCAAATTAATTCGAAAAAAAAAAAAAACTTTAAATAAAAAAAAAAAAAAGGATAATAACTGAATATGCATAATGAAAGATTTATTTTATTTATTTAAATGGACACATTACCTCCTGAACAATATTTTGTATTTGAAATATTATTGAAAAAGTTTTCTTGCTATTAAAACATAACAATCATATAAAGTAATCTTAAAGAGAAAAAATTCATTTTCATCTGCTTGTTAAGTTGAAATTTAAATTTTTTTAAAGAAAAATTCAATTTTTTAAATTCCCTACTACTTTTTCAAATATGTATGTTTGTGCTTCAAATTTTATTTGCAGATTTATTGAAATATATTACACAAAACTGGGCATGAATTTTCAGGTGCATCCAACATTCGCTTAAATGTAGATTTTTTTTTACTATTTTATGTGGTAAAAAATGAGGAAATTTAGCACTAGCTCAATTTTTATCTTGTATATATATATATATATATATATATATATATATATATAAACAATTGATTGCTTTTCGCATGCACAATTTTAACATATACATAACGATAAACAAGTACAACAAATTTGAAAGCTCTATCTGAAAAGGGAAAATAGCCTTAGCATTTTCAAAACATGAAAGTGAAGAAAATTCCGACATGGATAAAAAGTCATGTAAAGTTGTCATTTGCGCATGTTTATCATTGGTTTTCGTAAATAAAAGCCTAAAGAACTTCTATAATATTAAAAGTACAAATTTGAAATTTTGATACAATAAGTAGAAAGATAAGATAAACAAAACAAAGCAATAAAATAAAAACTGATATTTTGGCCATTTTTTGGGTAATGTGTCCCCTTAAATGTTATCTTATCAGAAAGGGAAAACACTTCTCGATATCAAAATATGATCTTAAGATTTCTCCCTTTCTCTCCGCAGGGAACTACGACTGACTATAAAATGTTAAAGTCACCATCTTAACCAAGAGCTATTTATTATTATTATTCAACCAAAAGCATCAAAAAGCAAGCACCGCATTGGAAAATAATGTCGGATATTTTTGCTAGTATATGGTTCGTACAGTTCCATATGCACTTTTTGCGGTGTGTATGCATTTCTTTAGATTAATGTCTTAGCTTTAAGACGCAAAAATTCCTCATAAAATAAATCAGATCTCCATCGCGTCTTATGTCATCTTACCCTGGCCCCTTTTTTCCCAAAGTTGGTTTTGCAAAAATCCTCTTCCGGAAAAGATTTTCGAAACATCCAAAGCCGCGCATTTGTTCCGACAAAGATTCAGAACGGAAAGTCATTTCAATAAATAACTTCTAGCCCTGTGTCACTGTAACTGTGATGCCTCTATGTTATGCGCGAGAATTGGATTTTATGTCACGCAGTTGGGAAAAAAAAATTGATCCATTCTTTGCCATTGCAGAAGCGCCTGGCATTTATTTCGTACATCATAATGTAAAAAAAAGATCGTAATGTCTTTTAGATAAACAACTTTTTTTCCCCTTAAAGTCGAGGAATCTCGCAGAAATGGGGCACTTCACTTTTTCCTAAACAAATTTTTGAGCTGTGTCCAAAATTCCTTTTTGAAATTTGAAATGCTTCCAAATCATATATTGGGTGAGCATTTTTAACGGAACATGGAGCGCTTGGGGTATTTTTTGATAGCATTTATCCAGCTGTGCTGGTATCCAGTCTCCCCCCTCACTCCATTTGCCGCAAACTTGAAACAGGAAATAATTTGAATTAAATTAATTCTTTTTCTTATAATTGCGTGTACTATCCTTTTTAATATCCATCAGCTAATGGGATCCTTTGACTAATTGATTCATTTAGTTTCAACTGTCTTGTAAGAAGTAGGTTGATTATAAGTAATGACTGAAACTCATTTTGTTGCATCTGCATTTATTTCTCTAACCCTTTTCATTCGAATGCTTGTCCTGAAGATTGCACGCGTTAACCTTATAATTATGTAGATTTTTTTTGTCCATTTCTTTTCTGTGAATTTCAAAGAGTTTTTAGTTTTTATTTTTTTCTTCGGAAGTCAAATTTAAATAAATTAAATTTTTTAAAAAAAATGATCGATACAGTATAAAATGAATGTATTTTCCACTTTGAATTATTGTAATTAAAAATTTGTTGCAAAGGTAACTTTTTTATTTTTATGACTCTTTAAAAATTGTTCTCATACTTCGCACTTAAGCGAGAAACCGTAGAACCACAAACGTAAATATTATACCAACTGCTGAAATAAAGGAGAATGGTAACAAATAGAAACTGAGTCTGCATCTATTCATTTTAATCTATAGGGTAAAAACACTTTTTTTTTTCAGTTTTCATTAAAATCACTTTTTCAGTTTCAGTAAAATCACTTTTTTTCCCTCATTTCTTCTCTGTGAATTCCAGAGTTTTCTTTTGTTGTTCATTGCTTTCAACTGAATTTATCTCGAAACTTCGTTAACACAAACCGTTTAGCTTGTCCAATGGAATTCACTTGTGGATAAGTCTCAATTTTATATTTAGCCGTTTCTAAGGCTGTGGGAAGTATATTTCCCCACCAAATCACTAGTTTTTAAATGTGCAATTTTTAAAATTGGCGTAAGTTCCCGCCAAATTTTTCGATAAAACAGAAAGCTAGATTTTCCAATTTCTTATCTTATAATTATGTAGATTTTTTTTTGTCCATTTCTTAATGAAGTATTTTGACTTGATAATTAATTATTAAAATTAATTAACAAAAAATTTATGCCATCCAATAAGCTAAGTGAATTTCTTTTCTTAAATTAATCTTAATCCCAAAGTTATTTTATTATACTACTACTAGAAAAAAATGGCATTTTAAAGGGTTAAACGGTTTCGGGTTCATATCTCGATCGTGTGGGAAATTCACTTCGGTAGTGATCTCGGCGTGT
The DNA here is from genome assembly GCA_013235015.1 of Araneus ventricosus. Classification (NCBI taxonomy): domain Eukaryota; kingdom Metazoa; phylum Arthropoda; class Arachnida; order Araneae; family Araneidae; genus Araneus; species Araneus ventricosus. Next base: position 53,783 of record BGPR01000644.1, on the reverse strand, counting down.
GTGCATTAAATCTGCGTAGGCGCTTTATCAGCGTACGGTCGTCGTGGTGTGGAAGTTTGAAGGGTGGCTTGTCTTGTCAGGTTTCCATCCATTTCATCGGAAATGCATTCAAAATATGATGCCGGCTACTAGTACTCTACGTATGGTATCCTCAATCAGTCAATTTTAATCTCTCTAAAACTATATTATTTTTTAATTGTATGCTATTTAATGGATTGGAGAGAGGAACACACCTTCAACTCTCGCCCTGTTGCTAATTGCTGTGTGAGACAGACTTCCTCTGAATTCTGTGCGCATCCTGTTCATAAAATCCCATCCCAATTTGTCTGAAAGCAGGCGGACTTTCTCTCCTATTCCCAAACAACCCATTAAAGTGGTCTGTGTGCACCCCGTTAGTGTTGGACGGCCAGTAATAGTAGGTCGTCGTGTTATTTGTGTCGCCCGTTTATCGCCGTGCGTGGGCTTCTTTTCCATCGATAATGCATCGGTTCTTTGACCCGATACGTCGATAAATGCAACCTATTTTTCGGCAAATTGATAACTAAAAGGTGAGGAACGTCCATTGCAGATTTTGAAAGGGCATTTACGTGCAATTAGAATTTTGTGAAATTTATAAGTTCAAAATGTTATTTATTGCGACTTAACCCGTAAGCCCCAGTGTTGCCTTTAAGCAACGTACCCAAGTTTGTCCTCTAAAATCTTGAGAATAAGACTGAAGCTCGAATGCCTGTTGTTTCCAATGGGAAACATACTGAAAATGTTATTAAATCAGTTTACAACATATAGATGGCAGCCTGAATGCTGATGATAAAATAAAAATAAATTAACGTTTTTCACTTGAGGCTGCATCATTTTTGCTTTGTTTGTACTCTTGAGAATACTATACGGTCATTCAATATCAAGTGATCCAGAAAAATAGTAATTGGTTGCTTGACCATTTTATAATCAAATGATTTTTTGTATGTTGATTCCTACATAATTAGAGAGTCCAAAAAGACTAATTTTAATTTTTTATCTTTTTCTGAATTCTGATGGCATCCATTTTTGTTTTACAAAACATGCGGATTTTTGCGTTTGTGGGGGTTTGCGTTAACTTTTATTACTCGTAACTGGTGAACCCGAGGTTGATGAAACAAAAACCAGTTTATTCAGGAAAGATACAGCCTTTATTATCTCCAGTACACATTTAAGGAAAATTGTATCCCAAATAGCAAAAATCAGCTTAAAAGTTTGACTTTAAAAGTGACAAATTTTCAATTTTTGAAGGCATATAATTCCCAAAAGGAATCTATTCTCCATATTACTTTTATGGGGATGTGTAGCTACCTTAATGTACTATATATTCAAAAAATTTCAACCCTGAGATTTGCTTCTTTTAAGAGTTACGGGCTTTCAAAATCCGAAAATTTCAAAAAAATCCAAATTTTGACACCTTATATCTTTGTTCGGGCAAAGTTTAAAAATCTGAAATTTTTACAGATAAACCCTCTATAGAGTATTATACTGCTGTAAAAATTTCATGTGTGATATTTATCTACAAGTCAAGTTATAGGACTTTAAAAATCCCATAAAAAACGTATTTTTTCCCGAAAATGACGAAGCATTATTTTGACTAAATATTATTTTTATCATCAATAAACTATAATATGACCTCAAGTAATATTTGTAATTGAAATTACAATTCAAATTAATTCTTATGGCATTTATATTTTCAATTAATGCATCATTTGGTGCATTAATTGTACTTTGTATTTATTCTGTTAAGTTATAACATTAAATTATATCATGTTTCTATTTATAAGATAATCTCTTAAAATGCTGTAGGCCTAATATACTTATTTAACAAAATGTGTTGATGTTCAGACCTGTTCACAAACTTTTGTGATAGATAGACTTCAACAAACCAAAGCAAGTCTCCAGCGACTGTACACTAACCAAATATTGACACCAGCAGAAATGTTTGAATTTTGTCATGAACATTTAAAAGGAATCGCCTTCACTTACATAAAAGATGAAGAAATCATTCAACATCATAACAATACACTTCTTGACCGATTTGAAAACTCTGTGGCAATTACTGGTACAAGGAGTTTCCATTGTTTTGTTCCTGTGTCAGAGAGTAACCTGAAATGCTTCATTACTTCACAAGCTACGGAATATGAAATTCATTCCACTACAAAAGCTGTACAAATAACACTTCACACAAGAGATTCTATTGCATGTGTTATGTGATGGTCAATGGTAGCTGGCAGAGGTGAATGATAGTGATATAAATAAAGATGTGCTTGTAACGTTTTATCATCCCCGCCGGTCTAAGGACAGCTTTTAAGAAAAAGGAGAAAGACAAGACTTGGGTGCCTATGAACAATGTTTTAAGGAAACTAATTGCCTTAGAAGTACAACAACTACTGGAAGGACACATAACATTTCCCCAAAACTAAGTGAAGAAATATCAAAACTTCTTAATGAATACAAATCAAGGTAGAACGATAAACCTGACTCATGTGTATAGTATATCCATACTTTTGTGATGTGTTTGTTGTAAATAATATATCGATACTTTTACTTGAAGTTTTAAAGTGTTTTAACAATGGTAACCATAGTAAAAACTGTGTTATAAAATAAGTGAATAGAGAAGCCTCAATTATACTGTGGAACCTAAAGTGACCATGAAACATATTCAAAGTTTTCAACTTCATTATACATTTAAAGTGTGCATAAGCTACTTCATGTAAAAAAGGTAAGTTTATATGTAATAGGTAATAGTTTATAATCCGTGATTTTCGGCAAAAAATACGTTTTTTATGGGATATTTAAAGTCCTCTAACTTGACTTGTAGATAAATATCAAACATGAAATTTTTACAGCAATATAATACACTATAGAGGGTTTATCTGTAAAAATTTCATATTTTTAAACTTTGACCCAACAAAGATATAAGGTGTCAAAATTTGGATTTTTTTTTGAAATTTTCGAATTTTGAAAGCACGTAGCTCTTAAAAGAAGCAAATCTCAGGGTAGAAATTTTTTGTAAATACAGTACATTAAGGTACGCATCCCCATAAAAGTAATATGGATAATATATTCCTTTTGGGAATTATATGCCTTCAAAAATTGAAAATTTGTCATTTTTAAAGTCAAACTTTTAAGCTGATTTTTGCTATTTGGGATACAATTTTTCTTAAATGTGTACTGGAGATAATAAAGGCTGTATCTTCCTGAATAAACTGGTTTCATCAACTTCAGGTTCACCAATTCCGAGTAGTATAAGTTAACGCAAACCCCTACAAACGCAAAAATCGGCATGTTTTGTAAAACAAAAATGGCTGCCATTGGAATTCAGAAAAAGATAAAAAAATTAAAATTTAGTCTTTTTGAACTCTCTAATTATGTAGGAATCAACATACAAAAAATCATCTGATTATAAAATGGTCAAGCAACCAGCTTTGGATCACTTGACAAGGAATGACCCTAAATTTTATTCTGCAATGTTGAAGGAAATTCCTTATCCGTATTATTAGTTATTAAAATTTATCTACATTTGATATTATAGAATTTTATCGAGGAAATTTTTTTCTGAACTAAAGCCCAGTGTTGTCAGTTGGTAATAAACTGTTTTTCAGCTATAAACCATACTTAAAACAAAATAGGATTTTTAGAAGTATTTTTCCCATATTGATTTTTTAAAAATCGGGCTTTTAAAGATTAAATGACTCGCCTTTGAACTAGTTCGTACAATCCTACTAACGCCCCCATAAAAAAATCGAATTTTTTATTACTGGGAATATCAAAAACATTTAAGAAATTCATCTGATGATTTCACTTCCAACATTTATTACGTATTTGTTACAAAATAATTGTTATTAATCTCAGAGGATTATAAGACCGTAAATTGTTCTCCGACATTAATTAATAGTCAACTCAAAGATCACTGGAATATGTCAAATATTTTGTGATTATTTGGATTTGATAATCCGCTACCAGTACACATTTTTAAACGAACAGGAGGATTACGATTTGAAATTTGTCAAACACTCTTATATTAAGATTGCAGCTATTCATTTTTAAGCGATTAATTAACTTCTGTTCTCATTTATAGAACACCTGGGTTTGACAAGATTAACCCTCAATGAAGTACCGATATTTGTGTAACTCTAATAGATTAAATAAAAATTGGCGTCTTCAATGTAATTCAGACTCTTTGATTTACTATACTTTTCCCAAATACTCCTTGAACAGTCAAATTGGAGTGCACGTGCTTTGTACATTAAAGGAACGATTAATTTTATGCATTTTTTTTTCGCTTCAAGAAATTGATAAGATTGATGTTGAACACATTTGGTGATGCAAAAATTATCGATTTTCTGAGCCATCGGCTTGACGGGTTAAAGCGCCTCTTGGAGGAGAATACTTAGCCACCAGCATCTGAAAATTCAGTATGCACATTTACTTTGCTATGTAGTGGGTACTTGGAGCTTTTCCAGGCTTAAGTCTCCTCTAATGAGAATATTGGCTACTACCTTCCAACATTCATACTTCACGTTTCTTTTGGGTCTAATTTAAATAATATAGCTTTTTGATACTCCACTCCATGCTCTGAGTTTTTGCACTTCTAATGGCAGTCTCGTACTGCCGGGCTTTATATACATATGTGAAGAATTGACCAATCAGAGGAGCCAACGCTTGTTCCTTGCTTTTTTGGTTAAATACTGCAACATTTCTAATTGGTTCCTTCTCGCATTTGCAGTTCAGCAGTGTGACTGAGCCTTAATAGTGCGTTTATTAAGCTAGATTATCTACAACATGTAACTTATGTTTAATTTTAGATTTATGAAGGACCCATTTTGAAGCAGCACTAAGGGTATATTGGGATGGAGCTCGTAATTTTGAAATGTGGCCCAAATGACGTGGATGTTACCTGAGCTGACGCTTCCCTCTCCAGAATTCCGCGCCACACCATCGGGAGAGCATCGGGACCTGGACGTCCGATTTATCGCGCTCCAGGTCCATGTACCTGGTGGAATCGGGTTTCGAACCTGGGATCAGCTAACCCGCCAGCCGAGATCATACCACTAGGCCACCGCTATCCTTATGATGTAATCCCATTAACTCTTTGAAGTTCAAATCGTACCTCGATGCATAATTTATTTGTAAATCAATTTAGTTCTTAGTAAATTCAACTCAGCTTATCTCTTTCAGAGTATATTATCTAAAAATAGATTTTAGAAATGCAAGGCTTGTTTCAATCTTTTTTGAAATGGCGGTACAAAAATATAACTCTCAAAGTAAATAAAAATAGCGGTACTTAGTAGTACCACTATTTAATTAATGTCAATGAATATAAATCGTATTTTTACTGTAATTGTAAATGTAATATTTTCTCCCCCTCCCATTCTTTTCATGCTGTCATACTGCAAGCTTTTTTCTGTTGCACTTTAATTCCATGGGAAGAGACCCCCCCTCCCCCTCCTTTTAGATTTTGAAATTGGGTCAAAACTTTCTTTATCATTTTTTTAAAAATCGTTGATACAGTCTTTTCACAAAGCTGGATAATTAGCAATAATGTTGGCATCTCTTTCGAAACCTCTTTTTCCTGATATCAAGCTTGATACTGTTTCCAATACATTTTAATTGATTTGATCGGGCAGCAGTGATAAGAACAACCCCAATGACTCACCGGGAGGAGGAAATTGCTTTCTTGGAATCAAAGAGTGGGAAAAAGTGGGATCTTGTTTGTTTTTTGCGATCATTATACTCTGAGACTTTTTTGTAAAATAGGTGAAAATGCGGCCGTGTCAGCCTGAACTAGTTGGTAGTGGTCAGTTGCTCAATCCTTGGTAGTTGAAAGCTTCTAATGTTATTTTAAATGATTTTCTGTTCTGAAGGCACATAACCCTACCATAATCGTGTGGATCATTACATGTAAGAGTTAAAAAACGAATGTTTGTTCCGCTGTGGCTGCCAATTTTCACAACGTTATATTGTCTTGAATTTAGAACCTAGGTGTCGGAAGAGCCTAGCGTTCCATTTTTAGTAAATTTCTAGTCAAACCAGTAATCCTTATATATCGCATTTCTCATGAAAGAATTACTAAATCTATTACGTTATTTAATATACTGCTTCAGTTTGAATCGTTTAAAACAGTTAATATCCGAAACGAAGGGGTCGCCGTATAAAAATTTCCTTTTATCTCCTCTTTGTTATATTGCTGAAAAGTATTATTTTATATTTTAGTTGTGGGAAAATATTTTTTCTTGAGTTGCAGAGTGTTTGTCGGAAATTTCAAATTCTGATTCATTCATTCAATACCCAGGAAAGCTGACTCAACCGTAAGACTTTGGAAGCGGGAAACGTAAAAATGCGTTTTTCTCGAATTACCCAACATCACAATTTTAATTCAAGAATTTGACTTGCGTATTAGTTTAGGCATGTTAATAGATGTCTGCAGAAATGCGCTCACTTTTTCTTTTATGGTATAAACATTGTCCACAGCAAGCACAGTTACGGTTTGTCTGTTTGTCTAATTCGTATCCCGCAGACAATATGTTAAGGTTTGAGGGTGCAGTTGACTCTCCGGGCCACATTCTGATTACACGTTTATTATCAACTGCGCATCTAACTGCCGGTAATTATCACATTAAATTTAATGTTTTTAACACACTGCAACGCAGGTCTAAATTATTTATTTTTATCTCTAGATTTACAGTTAATTAATGGATGAACCCACGGAAGTTTATGCGTTAAATAATTGTTTAGCTTTAATAGTTATAGTTTCATATTATCAAACGCATAGATATTTTTACAGTTTTAAATTTAAACTTAGAAGGATTATTAATTTTTCAAAAATATATTTAATTCTTTTAGATCAAATGATTAATTATGATTATACTTCTCTTAAAATTTCTAGTAAGTGAAAGCTGTAAAATGCCTAATATTCAAAAAGATAATATTTAATGAAATATAAATATTTGTAAGAAGGAGTCCCACGAAACATGTTTCAATCGTGTTTCACTGCCTTGGATTGACTCTGGATGTGAGCCCGGACCAAAAGACGACGCAGTTTTTTTCTATTTACTAGTTTTTGGATGAAATCAGTTTAATCCCCCTTATTTTATTTCAACTTATTTTAACATCAGTTGCTTTTTCGAATGATTTGGAAGCCTGGAACCAAGTTAAGGAATCATATTCTGAGTGCATTGAATGTCTAAATACTCATGAAAACTACGCAAATAGCTCTCCTATTGATATTACATCCCGAATCAATGTTAGAGAAGTCTCTGATTAATATACGTGATAAGTAATCGTCATAGAAATGAAATAAAGTAAAATTTAAGGAAATCATTATACATGGCGAAGAACATTGACAGGTGTTTTTTGGATCGCTTGGTCTCAGCCAAGCCTATACCTCAAAGACGTTACAAATCAATAAAATATTTCGTATCCTATTTTCTAAATGACCTAAAAAATAATAATAAAAAAACCTTGATGATGACACGATCGGAAAGGATCCGGAAAGCAGGTGTATTCGTCCTTACTACATTTTCCGTTTTCACTGTTCCTTCCATCTTCTATTTTTGAATGAAATTTTCATTGAAAAATGCATGATGTGAACAACACACGAGTTGCTATGTACGATTTAAAAAATTAACTTTGAAAATGAATGTGTAGAAGAAAAAATATTTACCCTCCCCTTTTTATAACTGCATTGACTAAGAAGCTGATAATGAATGTGGTTTGCAAATGAATTATTAAAAAGTGCATGATCTGAATTCAACTTTGAAACTGAAAACCATTTTAAACTGTAATATCTCTTAAATCTTCTGAATTAACATTAAAAAAAAAGAAAATAAATAAATCCGTTATAAAAGCAGAAATTCCTTCCTTGTAACACAAATTTTCTCCCTCCCTTAAAAAATTTCTAATTTTCAAGTATTTCCAAGTCTGAAATAATACTATTTCGAGGATTTTAAGAATTATCAGAAATAAAATGCAAAATGACAAATCAAATGTATGCGCGTATTATTTTTTGTCTTCTATTTTGCTAAAATTGATATCATTTCGTATATTCTGTAACAGTCGGTCTCGTAAACTATGTGTTCTACTTTGTAAATCCCTTTTTCTCTTACACCTTCTCACCTCACATATATTTTCTGAATCGCTGAAGGAGAACGTTGGATTATTATTTAATCCACGGATGTATTCGTTTTAATTCTGCTAATACTTTCCATTTCCTTTTCCGTGCCATGCGAATTTCCCAGACTTTCTCGGCGTGACCTGCCGACCCCCTAACGACCAAACGAGCACCCCCGCTCTCAGCTTATGGCAACCCTTCGTTCTGGATCACGCACGGGTGTGAGGGGCGAGAGACGTATCGTTTTCTCTCCGACGTCTTCTCAATTCCTTCCGTTCCTTCCTCCTTGCCCCTTCATGGACTTGATATCACTTCTTGCGGTGTAGATATTGCCTCTATTATAGTCGGAAATGAAGAAGGTCGACCTATTTACTGAGGTGTAAATTGTGAGGGAGGAGATGAATAATTAAATATTCCTCACTACAAATTACTGACATTTTAGGTTGATCTTTAGGAAACTATGGATTTTTAGGCGCGGTTCACACGTCCCACTTGCGTCTGACAAGTCATTAGCGACGAAATGTCGGAGAAGCTGCGTTAAGTACACTGGAGAACCCCGGGCCAAAACAGAACTACGGGGTAAAACAGAATCCCCTCAATTTTTCGCCCAGTTTGTTGCGCAAATTAGTGGAAACCCCTTGAATTTCATAACACACCCTACTGAACATGACTGAGGTGTCAAAGTCCATGGGAGTTTTGGCTACTACGCATAGTTTAGAAGATTTCCTCGTTTTCGAATATAATACTGTAGTTTCACCGAGTTCTTTTAATAAATTGAAATAATTTATTAAATTATTA
>BGPR01000644.1:4515-44844 GCA_013235015.1 Araneus ventricosus | reverse complement strand
TTCTTTTAATAAATTGAAATAATTTATTAAATTATTAATTATTTATTATTAAATTATTTCACCGAGTTCTTTTAATAAATTGAAATAATTTATTATGTTTGGATAAGCACTACTTTGTCCATAGTACTACTCTTTGGACTGTTCATTCTTGTACTTGAATTGTAGTGCCTTAGTTTCTAGCCTAGCCCTACAGTAGTTCTTAGTTAACGTCTGCACTTGGGGCTTTACGGACCGGGGCAAAACGGCACCCTTTCCGTTTTGCCCCAGTATTATTTGCCTATTGCCTGAGTGGAAACTGTTGCCGAAGATGCATTCTGTGTTTTGACATTAACTTTACTTTTCCTTTGTTTAATTTTTAATTACCGATATAATGTCTGAGTTAATTTTATTGAGATTTCTTATATTTAATATAACTTATATTATATTGAATAGTCATAAGAAAACAATCCTTTTTTATATTTAAGAATTTTCAAAGGGTACATAAAATCGGGCTCCGTTTTGTCCCGGAGTTGGAGCAAAACGGACCATTTGACAAAGTTGACTAAATCGTGAATAACAATTTATGTATTGATCATAGTTTAGTTTTTAAATTCATTATGTGTGACCAAATAAATAAATTTTATAACGTTGCATTTTGAAACTTCTCTGAGTATTATTTACCATTTTACAACCCTCCAAGACTTAAGGCCCTGTGCACACTAGCCGATTCGTGTCGTTGAAGCTATAAAAATAACAATAGTAACCCCTATCCCTCCCCGTGTGTCTCCACATGGGGCAAGTGGGTTACTATTGCTATTTCTATAGCTTCAACGACACGAATCGGCTAGTGTGCACAGGGCCTGAGTATTCCGTTTTGCCCCGGGTTCCCCCTAATAGTTAGGTAAAGCACACGAACTTCCCGCTAAGCGGAGGTGTCGGACAAGTAACTAACGACACTTTTGTTCAGCGTTTTCCTCAAAGGTCGGAGGTAAATCGGAACAGAACCGGTGATATGTGTGCACTACCCAACTGCTATCGATGCACTTCACGCTGCTAATCACTTCTCCCACATTTTGTGTCGCTAATGATTTGTCCGACACAAATCGCATGTATGCACTGGTGTTTAGAAGATATTTTTCCAATTTTATTATTGGTGTATCTTATCGTAATTTAAACTCTTTGGCACTTACATGACGGTGATGATAACGCATGACAGTTCATTATATGGTGTTATCATTCCAAAGAGTGTTGTCAAGGAGTGTTGTTACTAAAGCTGCAAAGGCATGTCAATACATCTGTTGTCACTTGAATTTAACAACTAGAAATAGAGTAGTTACCGGGAATGCTCTCAATATTAATAAGTGTTTCTTTGTGGTGGATCTAAAAATTATTTTAAGACCTGGTTTATTTTCGTGTAAACTTAAACCATCGATAATTATCAATATCCATATGAATGTTGTTAATTTCCGCTGTATCGAGCTATTTCGTTCGAAATACACCAGAGTTCAATTACTGGACGCTAATCTATAGAATCGAACTGAAAACAATAGAATCTTTTAAGTGGGAGAGTAAAAATGACTTTCACCGATCCCAGGTTGCTGTCAAAGTTTTATCTGTTAATTTTGCGACCACTTTCTACTGTTTTCTCTTTGTTCGAAGTTTCGTTTGTCTCTGAGGAAAGAACCAGGAAGTGAAATAAGTTATCCATCACGTCAGTAAGGAAGGTGGAATTCTTGGGACTTAACTGTAATCCATAATAGGATGAGTTATTTTTATGTAGAGTTTATGCATCTTTTACTAGAAGTAAGTTTGTCACGCTTGTGGTAATTCATTCGAGTGCTGGTGTTATTTAGGGTATCACTGTTATTCTTTCAGTAATCAACTATATTTACAGGATTCATTTAAAAATTTCTTGTTAGAAAAGTGTGCGTGTGTTTTGATTTGTAACAAGGGTGTCCTGTCGTAAGAAATGCTGTTGTCTGGTGGTAAAGTCTCGTTTTTGGGATCGAGACCCGAATCTGCTAAAGATATGTCGTGTATGTTGGTCCGGTTCTCGTGGATCTGTCGTCGTCGCTCAAATATTCTCACTGTAGTTTGGTGTGGAAGTTTAACCCATTCACTGCCAGCAACATTTAGAGCCTTTTGCCCTGGACGCTTAGATTTTATTTTAAAAGAAAACTTGTAGCGCAAAAGTACGAGATGTCTCGTAGTTGGCAGTTTTGGTGCAGACGCTTGCTATGAGATATCTCGTAGTTGGCAGTGAATGGGTTAAAAAGTGAATGTCTGCTCAGTTGTTGCCTGCCGCCGTTTAAAATCACGAGGTCCACTTCGTCATCTGGCTTCAAAACGGGACTAGTAATTATAAGAAGAGAGTAAATTTTTTTCCTTATACATTTGGATAATTCTTAATAAGATTACATTCTTTTCATCCCTACCACTTTGTGAACAATGAAATTAGAGCCTGGATGTAAAATCAAATAGGTGTCGTTTTCGTCATCTGATCACGGTTCACAATTACGAGGTCCGTCCCGAAATAGCCCTTGTGTTGCTTCAAAACGGGGCATTAATATTAGCTAAAGTAAAAATGGACATTTTATGAAAATTTTAACAGTTTTTTCTAAACGGACATCGTATGTCAAGTTCTTTTTGCGATTACTTTTTCTCTGTGTATCAATTTAAAGATATACCAGGAAGGCTATAACTCCCCTCAGACGTGTCGGCTTTTCTTCATTCTTGACACACCCCAATAGCTGACGACGTAGCTGCGATTCAATGAATAAATCAGGATGTTCCATATTTAAAGTAAAATTCTTGCGTAATTTCCGTGTTCTGCAGTGAAATGTTTCATCGGAATAAGTGTATGCATAGATAAAAGATAATCGACGAAAGGGAGAGAAGAAAAATAAAATGCTATTGCGTACTTAATTCTTTGATGAATATCTTTCCCTAATAGACTCAGTGTCAGATGGTCATTACATGAAATAAAGGTATTTTATACAGAAAGTTTTAATTTCAGCTTGTAAACAACAATACAGAATTGCTCAATTCAAATTTCTTTCAATATCTCTCAAAGTTTCAACCCATTCGAAAAATGACCAGATAATCATCATCTGAATTGAGAGAATAAATTACTTTTTGTATTACTTATTATTAAATAATTTATCTTGCTATAATTCGCGGTCGTATATGTTCCGGTAAAAAACTAGAGGATGCACTGCAACTAACTCCTTGTGGTATCGATTTGTGTGGGCAACCCCAAATGAGATGTAACATTATAAAATAATGTTACAAAAATCGTCAGATGGGTGTGCGGTGAAAACAGTGCAACAAACAGGATCATGGACAATGACGGTTTATTCACAAATATTTAGGAAAACACGAAGCACTGGTAAACAATAGCTCTTGTACAGATTTACAACGCAAACAGACAGCAAATCACGAAAAGTGACAGTAACAGCACTTTCAATAAATCTCAGCTTCCCAGCTCGCACTGCAGACGAAATTCCAAGTGATTCCTCGAAGGCGTTCGCACTCCAAAGACGATTCAACACTTTCGTGTTCCGAGGGCGGCGCTATTTATAGTCTCCCCGTAACGTCACATGGAATCATCTGGAGAAATCCGGATCTCAGGTCCTAATAAAGATATCGATAAAATTCTAGTATTTTTGAGATCCTAGATTTTGTCGACAAGGTCGGGGGTCAATAACTCCATTCCCCCGCCAATTCCGTACATACCCCTATAGGACTCTCTTCCCAAACATAAGACTAACATTTCTGGGAAGCGACTTTCCATGTTCGTAACAATAATATGAAGGGAAAGGGATGCTAATTGGAATTCTTGTCTATCAAGCTGACAGTACAGAAAGTTACGACTGGCAGTTTCGTCGGTAAATGATGGCTACGGTAAATGTCGGCATTTTAAGGCTATAGTATATCACGTCCACCACTTTCAATTTTAAATGCAGTTATACTATGCAAGATATTGATTGTTGATGATTTCAATCTAAACCCTGTCCAAATATATAATTTACTTTTAAATACATTAGGATAATATCCAGGATTATGTAACTAAGCGGAATGATACGTCGTTAAGTTTTCCCCTCACTGTCAGCTTGAGCTGTCTTTGACTATAGTGTCAAAGTGACGTGTTTGCTTATTTGACAGCTGATAAAAGTAACTAGCTATTCCTTGTTTCGAAAGGAGATTCTCTGGAATCGCTACCCAACCTATTTAAAGTTTTATCTTTCTCTTTCGGACACCTTCTCCTTGGCAATCCGATTACAGTAGACCTATCTACATCACGTGTCTGTTTTTTAAACTGACCTTGAAGTACAAAGGGATTACCTTAAATATACCTTTCCAACCGTTTCACCAGTTGGCCGATAACAGTCAACTGACTTTCTCCCCACAACAATAGGCCTCGCCCACGGTCCTTACCGATCGCTATCGCTTCGGGATTTGTGTTTGTCTTTTTTGATGTCTTCTGCAAGACCTCGTGCATTTGGAAGGAGCGTCACGGTTAGGTAATGTTTGTGTGCGGGGGTGGTAATCGCCGGCGTAATAGAGGAAGTGGCAAGGTAATCAAGGGACAGTTGTGGTGGCGAACTTTGTTTTCCCCGCGATTTTTGTCTGTTCGTCTGATGATGTTAGGATAAGGGAAAAAGACTCCAAATCGCATTTAGGCACCGAATAAGTTCTTACTTTCTTTGTTGTGTCATTTGGATTTATTTTCTTTGTATGACTAAAAATCTGGAGGTTGTTTTTTTCAACAAAGGAAAGAGTTGAGATTATTATTATATTAATTCACATATATGTTACCTGTTCTGCAACCACCAAACAGTATGGAATTATCTGAACATGGACATTGCTATACAAATTATAGTGTTTCATTTCATGTAAAATATTGGTTATTCTTCCAATATTAAAAAAAAAAATCAGTAATTGCATATGAAAATTATCAAGAAAAAATCGAAATCTTTCCATTCCCTCTTTAATTCACTCTGTGAAACATGAAATTATTGGCGGTGTGTATACGTACTTAGTGACAGTAATTGTAAAAACATGTTTATAAATTTAGTTGAATGTTTTCAGCAGTGAATTATCACCTTTTACCGTTGAGAAAAATTGACAGTTTTTATTAGATCGTTGGTCACTTTCTTTCCACTCAATAAATTCATTTACATTCATTGCGTTGAATTCCAAGAATTTTTTATTGGCTTACCTTCATGTGTCCAAATCCTTTTATGAAGTCGGTTTATCGTAGATTAGTGTTCCCTTTTGAAGCTACACAAGTGCTACTTTCGGGCGGTCCTCGTAATTTTGGGTCTTGAGATGATGAGGAAATCACTTGAGCAGGGCACCTCTCTTCAAGCTTCCGCACCACACCAGCGGTCCTTCGTTTGATCCCGAAGGAATCTAGCACGCACCGTAAACGAACATGGCGGAATTTTGGTGCAATCGGGTCTCAAACCCACGATTCTCACGAAGTCGAAATTCTGCCAGCAGACCATCGCAGCCCCAGGTTCTAATTTGTCACTCAACCTTCCGGTCCAGAATCAGACGTGCACCATTTGTGCAAGCGATTCTCCTCTGATTTTGATATTATAGGTTATCTGAACTTTTGCCTGTCTTTATTACAACATTTCATTTGAAAATTTATATATTGGTTATTGGTAAAATTATTATTGTTTGTTGAGAAATTTAACTATGGCATGTAAAATTATTCTTGCCGAATTAAATTCATTTATCCAAATAAGCAGAGTCGGCTGTATAATGAGCTGAATTATATTGAAATTCTCGCCTCATCGAAATTTCAGTATACCCAGGGTGTCTTATCCAATGGGCTGCCACCCAGATGCGCCAATGATCCAAAGGTGCCTGCAAATTTACTACACTCATTTTGATTAGTATTTTAATACTGATTCAAAAATTATTTATTTTTGGTACGCTCACGGCGTTGCCCGTGGAATCAGGACTTCAACAAAATGAATAAATAAATAAATAAAAACCGCCCACAGTGACACGTTTTGAATGTAAAATCAAAACAAAAGATACACATTATTGATTTTCCCCCTTATTTTTCTTCGCTATAATGACATTTCAATTCTAAAAAAAACAGTACGTTAATCTGAAACAATATTAACAAATTGCAATGTGAAAATGATTATTATACAAAAAGCAAAATATGCGAAACAAATAAACACGTTAAGACACTGCCGAAAATAATAATCGAAGGCATTCAGTTGAAGTTTATGACGTATTTTGCGCTCTGCACCGTCAGCCAATGAAATTGCAACAATGCATGTTGGGAAGGCTTACCGAATGAAATTTTAAACGATTTCAAATGGAACAATGCGACAAACATAATTTCTGTGGTATTTAAATATATCCAAAATGAATCAGAGAAGAAGAGGGGAAAAAAAAGAGACTAAGATGAAATCTTCCACTTCAGGTTTAAACTTTGAAGCCACATTATGTAAATAGCTCCTTGAAGACATATTTAATTTTTTTCCAATCTTCTGTAACTAAAGATATGAGACGCGAAGCAAAGGGATTATGACGTCAAGTGGTTTCGACGAAATGCATGTTGCCCGTGGAATCAGGACTTAAACAAAAAGAAAAAAAAATGAATGACACGAAAAAGTTTTGAAAACAAAATTTACAAATTATTGATTTTCCCGCGTATTTTTCTTCTCGATAATGACATTTGACAGTATCCTTCTCTCTCTTTTTATTTTGATCTTAAATTACTTGATTAGGTAGATATGTTCTTTAGGCCACAGACGTTCAAATTCCTAGTTACGATTCTGATGGGGCGCCAATTCTGTCTAGCCCAGGGCGCTGATACTTGTTAAGACGGCCCTGAGTATACCCATGCTTTTCAAGAGTACGCTGAGGGTCTAGGGGGGGATGCATTCAGTCACTTCAGTCTCCTCGCTATCTCCTGTGCTGTATTGCTGCTGCACTGACTTGAAGTGGGTTATTTGCGCGTCTTCCCGTCTAGACGGACCGTTTGTTGTTGGTGGCTGTCTTTTACTTTTTGATGAACCAGTTCGGCAACGGCTTTTCTGTTGACACAGTGGCACTCCTACTGGGAAAAGGGTGCAGATAACGATAAGCGAGCCTACCGTCCGAGATGTAAACATTTTTGATATAATACGTGGGTACGGCATAATTCGTTACTCGGTTTATTATTATGTAAATTTGTGCGATATTTTTCTTCCTTTTTCTGTGAAGTCTGGTTGTTATGAATTACTTTTTTCTTTTCTATCTCTTAGTATGCAGTTCATTTTTTAACTTGTTATGTTTTATTTTAGCTGTGAAAGGCTAGTCGAGATACCTGGTGACATCATTTCATGCTAACTGGTTCATCTTCATGGTTTACTCACTCAAAACTGATATTTTCTAGAATTTTAAGCGAATGTGGAATTCTTTCTATAGCTTCAAGAAGCGTAGACACAAACATGACGTTTCTCACCGGTGATGCTGTCGCTTTTAGTCTTTGTACGCATTGCCAACTCGAGTTGTCATTGACAATAATCGAATTTGTATTGAGTGTGTTGTGCCTGTGGGTACTGATAAAAATGATTTTTTAAAAAGTTTATTTGAAATATTTCATCGTAATTTTAGACTTGACCTTCTGACTGTTTATCCCGCGATTTCCGCGGGTTGGAAGTAAGTCAGTTTCCTTCTGCATCCTGCGATTCTCGCAAACTATTGTGTTTACTTAGAACTATTACATCGCTGAATCGTATTCTACTAATAAAACCTTGCACATAAATGACAATTCGCTTCGTTCGAACGTAATTGAACATGTTTGCGAACGTTGCATCCAATTAGAGATTTAAAAAAATTTGGCTGCCAGTTTCTAAAAGTTGCCAGCCGGGCCCATGCATGTTTGCTATCGCGATTGTTCTATGGGCCACTCAACCTGTTCTTTTCAAAAATCGGGGAAAATTTTTGTACGGGGTATTCAAATGTAGTTGAGAAATAATAATCTGGCAAAAATTTGAGACCAATTTAGCCCCATACAGCAGGTCGTGCCCCCCGTCGGGCAAACTAGCGCCATTCCTGTGCAAAGTAATCGAAATTTTTATTTTTGCGGTATAAACATTTTACCCACCGAAAACATTTGAGGAACCCGTCATAAGTCCTCCATTGGACATTTTGCCATGAAACTCGAAACTTGTCCTTACCTTAGCAAAAGACTCCAAATTTTCCCACAAAAACAGCGATACCTTGCTAATTTGCGGCAACCCGGCTCCTATGAGTTTCTCATCCTATCCGCTCAATTTCCTCCCCATCGTTGCTTCCGATCGCCTTCCCACACTCCGACCCCGCCGCCCCTTCCAAATTTTGTGTAACTCGCGCCGTGCGAAAAACCTGCGCCACTTCTAGGGATTATTTCGGCGGGCGGATGTGGAAAGGGAGAGCGGGAGGGAGAAAAAAGTATTTTCTTTTCTCGATCGGATATCACTTGCAGACGGATGTTCCGGGAAATGTGTTATTATGTTTATATTCGCCTACGAAATTCAAGTGTTGGGATTTGATCTCGTGTAACCACCTGTGGAATCTGATTACTCTTAGACGGTATGCGATGGAAACACTATATATAGGTTTTTTACGAGGAAAAAAAGTATTATGGCAAAATTAGATAACAGATAAAATTAGTTAAGAAATTAATGGATACTGGAATATGCTGTTTATTGTTTGGGCTGTTGCTGCTTTTATGAGTATGGTGTACCGCTCTTCAAATGAATTCATACTGAACAAGCATTGTTTGAATGGCAGTTTATTTAGAGTAGAATTTATGGGAATTAAAAATTCATTCAGTGAAATTATTTTTTCGTTAATTACAATGTTGGCATTAAAGTGTATTTGGTAAATTTGAGTGGTCGACATTTTCCATCATATCGTTAATTATAAAACAAAATAAAGTAAAAGTTGTCTTAATTTTGTAATGGTTTTTCGTATGGAGTATTCGAAATTCAGTGTTTTTACATATTGCTTATTTTTTATATTTGATTGTTTGCTTACAGTTCAAATTCTATCCTGTATTTTAATGATTCCATTGAATTCAGTCCATTTTATTGGGAAGTTTTAAGTTATGTATTGCTCAGTTTTTGATAACAAGTTCAGTGATAGCACAAACTTTAACGATATTCAACACTTTTTTTTATATGGGGGGCGAGACTACTGCATTTCTTCAACTACGGCCTCGTATTTACGTGAAATCAACTTAGATAAATTTTTGAATCATAAAAAAAATAATAAAACATGTCTTTCTTTGATTCTTTAATATTACAGCAATTGACAACACGAGTTGATTGCACGAGGAAAGCTATGTATATTTATTACGCTCAATTAAATAGTCATGAATATGATCTTAATATATTTAAAAGTAATTTATGTACTTGAACAGAATTTACTTTTAAACACCGGTGATCCATACTCTACATAATAGAACTTAATTTCAAGGAAATCTTTTTATATCCCTGAGATGCTTAATATCACGCCATTCGCCGGTGGAGCATTGTGTTTAAGTAATGGACTTCTTTTATTATTTAATTCTACACTGCTCTGCATTCCACATATTTTTAAAATTAAAAATCATAAAAAGACTCATTTTCCGTAGCAGGGTTGCAGATTCGTTTCTTGGAAGGAAACGCCGGATTGAGAGAATCTAAAGAAACCCTGTCTCCACTACGATGTATGGGGCCATATATATTATGGGGGGGTACAGAGGACTCCATTCATCTGAAGGTATGTCCCACACATATTCTAAATTCCACTTTGCTTTCACTGCTGCCCACAAAAATGCTGACAATACATAAATATAGCGTGACTAATCTTACGAATTCTTAAAATCCAGAATTATTATCGTAGGCACACATTTGTAACTTTTGTAGGTATGTAAACCTTTCTCTCCGGCGGGAAAACCATTGAACCGATTCCGATGCGAATTTCTGTAGTTCATTCCTGATGCAATTAGCATATTGTAGTGCGTCGAGTGTCAGGAGTTCGTGCCAGAAAGCTCTAATATGAAATGTTGGCTAAGAATGAATTCAAAATCAGTAGTACGCTTTGTGCTTATATGAATGAGATTTGTGCATTTCTAAGAATGAATACCATTCTGATTTTCTGCTTCTGTTCTCTAAACTGGGATTTATAAATTATTATAAAAGACAAATTTAAGTTTCTAGGTTCACATTTACTCTCCTTAAATGAACTGAATTCAATTCATCATGGAAATTTTTACTTGTTTTTAAATCAGAAGCAATGGGACCAATTCTTCAACGTGTCGTCACAGTCACGTGACAAACAAAACTCCGCATGTCATCTAATTGCACTTTGTCTTACACTTTGATACCACGTTCTTTTTCCTTGTGTAAAGATGTACAGTGTATACCAACATTAAACTGGCTTGGAACATTTAACATCTATCAGTTGAGCATGAATTGATTCTATTTTAAGTGGGTATTACATTTCGAATATAAAGCCTTACACCCTTCCTGGTAGGCTGGGCCGTGGTGGGTGTTAAATTTAAAAAAAAAAATTGATTACTTTTTGTTTTATAAAACTAACATTGTGTGGGGTTTAAGGGTTATATTAAAGCTACGGAATGAAGCTCCATATTATATCACCTGTGCTGTATTAAGCTATATATTTTTAAACAAATTTCAGTTGCATATTTTTGATTATGTATTCATAACGTAAAAATTATAAAAATACTTCGCGTTAAATGAAAATATTTTTTTCAGTGGAAGTTTAAATCGATTCTTCCTTCATGACTCTAGATGTCATAAACGTAAATTTTTGACTTCTAGAGTCATGAAGACAGTAACTTTGTGTTATTATTTTTTAGATTAAATTTTCCTTCATTTCACTGATGTCTGAGTTTTATATTTTATTTGTGTTTTAGTTCTATTACGCTACACATTGATAAAGCAGGTACCGAAATTGAAGCTTTAAAAAGTTAGTGTTTGGCTTTAAAAAAAGAAAGAAAGAGTTATCAGAAATAACGATTCTCTCTTTAAAGTGCTTATAAAACTTATGCAGTGTACTTTAAAACTAAGACAGATGCTCAGTGAAATACAGTTTTTTATTTACAGTGGTTAAATGCAACCTCCTTCAGCTGTGTAATTCAAACGTTATTAAAACGATCGCGTTCACTTCGTTTTCTAGAAACAAGAAGTAATTTAGACCTGTTATTATCTGTTTTGTGTTAGGCAGAAACCGCAAATGTTGCAGTAGGCCTTTTTTAACGAGATTTGGTGTTAGGAAACGGGGGTAGTTGTAGTTCCAGGAAATCGTTACTTCTTGGAAAAACAGATGAAATAGGCTTGTTTTGCTTCTGGCCGACACCACTACTAATGAATAGTTTATTCAGTTGAAAAAAGAGTTGAATATTTATTTAATCTTTTCAATGTTCTCTATTATATTCATTCTCCTTACATCGTGTTGTTAAATTTTATTATTAGAATTAAAGTTGTTAAATAAATTTAACTACTAAATAACCGTAAATTGTTTCAAAATGCGTGTAAAAATAAAAGCGAGCCAGCCAGGATTCGAACCTGGAATCTCCTGATCCGTAGTCAGGCGCGTTATCCGTTGCGCCACTGGCCCTACGCAAGGCTTCACCGTGCTTCCGAAATACGGACTCTTTCCTTTCCTTTTTAAACGGTAAATAGCTTTCTGCGGAACATTTTGTTGCGACACCGTAATTGGCAAATAAATAACAAATTCAAACATTGATTTGTGATAAACATAAAGGCATTATTCAAATTTTCTTATAGTTTTCAGCCAAGATGATCCAAGAGTTCTTACTTGTGGATATTGAGAAATCTGGAAGAAGTGTCTGTGAATGTTTATCGAACGCAATATCATATTGTCAGTTTCTGCCGGTTTAATTGAGATTTTATTTTACTTACTTTTTTTTGCGAAAATGAATGAGTTTAAAATAACAACAAAAGCCATTTTTTGAAATTGTTTTTTATTTGAAACTTAACATTTTTAGGAATGTATGCATTGTAACTTAAATTTCTTGAATGTACATTTTTGGTGTGTTTGTTTTTTTTAAAGCGTAACGTCGAGATTAACTAATTATTCGTTAAAAAATATGAATATTACAGAATCCGTTCCTTCACCGCGAAATACGTAGGGCGGGAGAAAAAAATATTATCCGCCCGAACAGGGACTCGAACCCTGGACCGTTAGGTTAAAAGCCTAACGCTCTACCGACTGAGCTATCCGGGCTCAGTATATACTTATTATTTTATAAATAATATTATATGAACGTTTTTAAGTTTGTTTTCGTTGATATATACTTTAGTAGTATTGTAAAAAAATGTATAAATGTTTCTTATAGTTTAGTTCTTTACAAACAGATTTGAATATTGTAATTACATATATAAACTACAGGAATGTAGGGGAAACTAGGGATACTTGACTTTACTTTTTCTTATATTTCTAGAATATTTAAATTTTTATCATCATAAAAAGATTTGTTTTTAAGAAGGATAAATGTACTTATGCTAAACTGATATCTAATTTAATCATAAAAAATATATATTTCATGAAATCGCCTAGGGTCAAGCAACCTTAACCTTAGGGATACTTGACGTATGGGTGGTAGAGATAATTGACCCTACATGCAAAGAGTATTTAAATTCTTTTGGTAATTTGTGTGTACGCGAAATTCAGATATTAGGTTAACACTACTGAATTATAAGAGGTGTTTATTATCGAAAAATATTAATGAAACTAATAAAAAATTATATGGAATTACGCAGTTGTTATTAATGAAATCTAGTTAATAAATTAAGTTAGTCTAGTCATTAAATTAAATCTAGTTATTAAATTAAATTAGTTTAAAATTTAATAAAGAATTAAAATATTGATTTAATTAAATGATAGAAATTACAGCAATGGAACTAGGAACCTAGCAGCGCCGTCAGTGCGTTAAAGAAATGGCGGTTTTAAAAACTTAGAAGAAAAAAAAAAAGAAGAGCATCAAAATGAAAAAAAGAGATAAAAAAATGTTGTACAAAGCTAAAAATAGAGAAGCTTAATAGAGTCGCTCGTTTCTTCTAATATTTAAAGACAATTAAAAGCAAAAGAATAAAAATATGTTTTAATAGAAAATTCAAATCAGGAAAGAAAGACAAACTGAATATAAATGGCGAAACGTCAAATAAAACCAAACGATGACAAAGATCGAGCAAACGATTTTTATTCAAATAATAAATAAATAAATAAAACTTCCTTTCAGGCGAGGAAAAAATAGATTGATTAAATTTCAATTGTTTTTAAAATTCTTACTAAAATAATTATTTGCATTATTTGAAGTATCATATTAAAAAGAAATTTTATTCAGTAAATAATTACTAGCAAGCAATTTTTAAGTAATTATTTTCTATACTTGAGTTGCCATCTTGCCAACAAACTCCACTCACCAGAAAACTGATCCCAACCACAAAATGTGTTTCGGTCGTCTACATCGGAGCTGCAATAGCTTTTGATAGTTGGCGGTTTTAAAACCTACTTGACTTTTTCTAAATAATCTAACAATTAAACCACTTAGAATTAAGATTCTGCATAACATAGTATATCAAATTAAAGCTAGAAATATGCTTAAAATTCAGAAATATTTTAATTCATCATATAATCAATAGTAAACTTCCTATCCACTGAGGAATGAAACTGAAAATTTACTTTTGTACCCCCAAAATATATTTACCTACACACTATTACGATGGCTTTTCAACTTGGAATGAAAACCCCCTCCAATGGATCATATGACCAAAGGTCAAATAAAATGGCACACAAAAATTACTAATTATCTCAAAAGCTGAGAAAATCACGTAGGGTCAAGTATCCCTAGTTTCCCCTATAGTTTGTGATTCCTATCTTTGTCTTCAGAATCTTTGTGTAGCTGCCTTTTGTTGATATTGTGTTTTTTGTGATGGCAGGGAATTTTCCAGTGTCACAAAGACAAATGTAGCCTTTCAAATTAATCATAGAATAATTTGCCGCTCACACACATTATGACTGCATTGAACATGGGTCAATAATTCTTTCCACGCCTTCTTCGTATTATTACACTTCAGAACTTTCCTTACGGATGATATTTTCACAATGAAAGGCATGACGAATCCCACTATTTTCGTAAAGAGGTCAACGCGATATTCCGAAAACAGGGGGAAAAAAATCTGAGCATCCTACGCGTCTTGTATAGAATCACTGCAACAGGTACAGCCCTCATGTTCTTCAGAACACGAAGCGCTTTGACCTTCTGGGGCCTGTGAGTCAGCAAGCCAAGCACTGACTCAATGAGTGGTCAGAAAACTTTCTTGGCTTCGACCCGGAAACCGCAGCGAATTTATTTATTTTCTTTTTTTGTCTTACTCCAGAGCGGGGACCATTATATTTGGTTACCACTTGAATCGGCGGCTTGTTTCGTTTTATTGTGTTTGACCAACTCTCAGCAGCGACGCGAACAGCTGCTTCGACGGTGGCGTGAGGAGTAGTTGCTAATTTGGGCAGAGAATTTCTTTGCAAACATCGAAGTAATCAGTTATTCTCTTGTTGCGAAAGTGGAACAGTTGGTTCCTGACTTGAGTTGTAAATTCTGCATCTTTGATTTTGAGGGTACTGTTTTAATCTGTTTTGGATGTGAAGTATCTCCTGTACATTGTGTTTAGAAGTTGTTTGTTAATTAGAACATCTCTGTGAAGTGAAATATTTGAAATGTTGTATGTCATCATTATTGGAATTGGAAAATTTCACTGAATTGAAATTAAATCTAGACTAGAGTTTTTACCTTATGTTTCAGATGGATTGTTTTTTTCTTGCATTTCGATCTTCTTTTGTGGTATTCTAGGAGGATAACTTATTCTCTTTTTGTAAAATTCTAAGAGCCATATATATAATTAGCATTATATATGTCCCCTGTTTAGAATGACGTCATTTCTAATGCTAATTATGTTTATTCATACAATAATCACATTAAAGTCCATTTTTCGATTGTTCGATGTGAAACTAGTCTGGTTTGTGGTTCGATATGAAAATGTGGTCATCTCTGGTCCCCATACAATTCATATGGCTTGTACAGAATTCGGATTCCATATACATATTACGACCCCTGTTACAATCTGTAGCGTCTAAATAATTCTGAAAATTCACGTAGCGGGAATGTATGATATCTGAGTTACCTAATTTAATTCCCAGTAGCACATTATGTTCCGTTGTAGGATTTTATTCCAGACGATCGTTGAGTTCTTCAAGGTCGATTCTTAACTTCTCCTACTGGAGAAAGACTTTCAATTGCCAGTTAACTCAAAATTAGGCCACTAGAGAGGCAGTTAGTCTTTCAATGGCCCATTGAATCTTTCCATTCAATTTCGTATGCATTTTGGAGGAATTCAGCATTTATTTTTCGTCGTTTTGTGGCTTGAATACACGTGTCCGACAGCTACATGAACGCTTGGTACGAATATTGTTAGGTCCATTCTTCATCATCAGCCATCTTCTATTATAATTTTCATATCACTCTCCACCATCTGTGACAGACTTCCCAGCTTGGAAACTGTGAGTGGCTGTTTAACTCCTATTCGGATCCATTACTCGGGTCACGCTTCAGTGGGTTTAACCTTCAAATTTAACTCCTTGCAGACTGAGTTGAAAGAATGTAGGAGAGAGAGGAGACAGCCTAATGTGCGTGTACTGAAAGTTCCCGAAGTTTATAACGATCAAAATCTGAAGTCCCCCTCCCTTTGCCCCCACCATCTTGATACTTGAGTAAATGTATATGCGTTGGTTCACATCCCTGATGGGAGAATGCAAATATCCTGTTATATATATATATATAAAAAGTTCTGTCTGAGTGTCAATTGATTAGAATCTCTGAAAGACCAATTCTTTACGACTTTGGTATGTACTTTGCATATTCACGTGTTTTTGTAGGTGACTTTGAAAGAGAAAATGATGCATAATTATTCTGATGATTGATAATGGTTTTCAGCATTCACCCTTGACTAAAATTAGAAGTTCTGAACTCAAATAATGTCTTAGATGAGAGGAGTGGAGCCTCTTTAGGACTTCATCAGACCAACGCATCAAGTTTGACTATTCATGGTATGAGTGCGCGCAACCTAGTTTGCATTCGGAAATATATATATATATATATATATATGTGTGTGTATGTATGTATGTATGCAAAATAACTTCTGTGAAACTACAGCATCTGCAGAAACTGCACCAAAATAATATGTACACTGTTACGCATATATATGTAGTGACTGAAATTGATTAATACTTTATTTTTTATTGAAATGAATTAAAATCAGTTTATCTATTATAGACAGTCGGAATTAACTTATTAATTACTTTGAGTTTTGTATTAATTGGAGGCCCATTTTGACTGAATTATGATGAAAATAGGACTAGTGGATAGAGGAAACATTGAATCTTCCCCCCCCCCCCCCACTCGCTGGATTCCATTCCTCATGGATTTCTATTTTTGGGGGTGGGGAGGGGGAGATCATCAAGATGAAGTGGGAGCAGGCATTGAAAAAGAATGCATCAAAATGCTGATTGATATTTTTAGCGCCGTTTGGAGTTCCATCTCTTAGCATTATGAGTAGTACCTGGATAATAACGGACAGCTACTTGCAATAACTGACAAGCTTCTACATTTGTATCAATTATTTAAGTATCAAACTTTGATATGTATTATTAACTCTTCTTGTAATAGTTACTCAAAGTGTTCATACAATTTTTGGGATATCTTGTATAAACTGATTTTGTTTTACCTTGTCTGTTGTATAATTTCATATTCCAAAAATGTTTGCAAATTCTCGTAGCCTTCTCTGTATTCGGTTTCGAGAGTTCTGAGACAGTATTGTTTCGCAGTGGATTTGTTTCCTAAATCCAAGTTCTTTCCTTGAGTTACGTGTTTTAAGAGATTATTTAATGACTGAAACGAAAGCAGAGGAGTAATTACATGACGCATTGCAACAAACCCTTTCTTGCATGTGCGTGGAACAAACGCATTGTGTTCGGTCTGTGTGTATGTCATTAGCGAAACGAATGCAGGCAGTTAACGGTCAAGAAAAGGTGACCTTTAAGCGTCTTTTTCCGATCGTTATTTACTGATTTTTTTCTTCTTCCTTCTCTTACCCTTTCTTTTTCTTTTCAGTGGATGTTGGGGCCGTTAGAGCTCGTAGGGGTAAGGAGTTGACGCGAGACCAAGCGTGAACGCCTTTTCCTGCGTAGGTTGACAAGTGGCTTGGGAGGGAGAAAAAAATTGTTTTTCTTTTTCTCGTTTATTATTTTTTGAAACGCGAATGCGTACCTTTCCTTGTTTTTGTTTTGCCTGGAAGGAACTTTCTAAACATTGTTTAACACAATTTTTTCCCCCTTCTTGTCTCTTCATGATTGAGCGACTAGACTCTTTCAGTTTCTGTAAAGCGTAGGTGGTGCCCTCTGTCTGTAGTGAGCTGAACTTGGTTTTGCGGTTAAGATTGGTGAACTAATTGGTAGCAAAAGAAACAATGGATGAATTGTTGTGTAATTATTGCATTTATAGATGATTGCGACAGGTGATATATTTGTTTAAAGTTTATAAATTTAGCGTTTAACATTTTTTATTCCTTGAATTTTCTACCGTTGGTTAACTTCAAATCAACTTGACACTTCTCTTTGTTTTTAACTGTAAACATTATAATTTCTTCCAAATGAAATGATTCTTCATGACCAGCGTTATACTGACTGTCACACGGCTCAGATATAAGGAATTGAAAAAAAAGAAGGGGGAAAAAAAAACACTTGCGTGTTTCTGGCAGCATCATTTCATGTGCGATTTAGTCGTCAGTAATTATTTTAAATTGCTATTAGAATCTATCATCTTGCACGAGACAAAAATGGTCAGGGACGTGGTACTCTCAACTAAGCTTTTAGTCCTATACCGAAAATGCTATGAGTACTACGCATCATAAGATCTGGCTTTATGTCCACTTCTGAAATGGATCACTTTACGGGGTTCTCCATGCTAAGGGCGCGTTTCCCTAGTAGCACAAAGATATTGTATAATATTGCACGACATTGAACAATATTCGCAATATTGTATAATATTGTACAATACCATATAATATTATATAATACCGAACAATATTGTACAATGTCGAGCAACATGTTGTGCTACCAGGGTTGTCACCAAATTATACGAACACTAATTTGAGGTACCAATTGAACATGTGCACCCGTATCAAGTTCCAGACTGATCGGAAACCCCAGCAATGAACATTTTTATTTCCATCCTACATTTTCATGCTGTTCCTCCGCACAGTTGTACGAGATATTTAATTGATTTGTAAGATTTCATCCCTCATCACATTTTTTTTTACTTAAAATCAACTTTATATATTAACTTCATGAGAACAAAAAGTTCTTGAAATGCAGCGACTAAAAGATTTCAAGAACTAATATAGAAAATGAAATAATAGTGAATTTCCTGCAACTGATTTTTCAGTTTTTCATGTCATAAGAATTTAAACGCAGAACACTTGATTACACGCAGTTTTTCTCTCTAGATTTTCTGTTTTTTGAAGTAAAACATTTAATTTCGAAATTTGTTACAGAATGGAAAAAGCACTTAACAGTTTCTGAACTGAGTTGGCCTTGGTGGGCGATTTTTATGCGATATTTCTAAAATGAAAAAGGAGTTGGAAGGAGGGGGAGGGGGAATTTTTTTTTACTGTCCTTCAACCAATTTTTTCAGCTTCAGAATGGATTAATGCAATTTAGATTTCAGATTGCCCTTTACTGATTCGTTGCAGCTGTTGTTTAAATCTATTTAAACCCATATTCGATGGTTTGCATTCAAACAGCCCAATTGCCATCATTTTATGCGGTTGGTTAGGCTGCTGTTTGAGATTCAGGCGTGATAACAATTGGCGTTGGCTTTTGATGTCCGTTTTATATTTTCTTTATGCATATAGTTCTCAAGGTCTTAGCGATACTTACCCTATCTTTTCTACACATCATAAGTTCCTAATACGGGTGAGATTTTCGTGTCGAATACTCAAATCAGTGTCGTGATGTGTTGTAAAGAATACTAATAGCTATTTTATGAATAAAAGTGCTTTGATGTTTGAAGCGGGGGGATATAGTTTTCATTTTCAAACTATAGGAAAGCAGCTTTAGAGGCAATAAATAAAATTTTCCAAATATTATTTTAGTTTTAAGATTGTGAGAAAATGAATCTTCATGAAAAATTTTAAAGCTTTTGTTGTAATGCTTTTAGTAGTGAAAAACTTAATGCAAATTAGAAACTATTCCATTGCGCTTACTGGAAGAACGAATAGGAATAGGAAATTCGAGATTCAGACTTCGTAGAATTGAACTAACGCGTACGACATAGAATTTTACATTAAAGCCCAATTAAGAAAAATAATTGATAAATGTACAAGTTAATTCTTTTTTTTTTGATATTGCAGTGTTTTTTTTTTACTTTCTATTTAGTAGCGGCGATTGGGTGGCAAAAGTGGGACGGGGGGGGGCAAAAAAATTATAGACACCTAAAAGTACCCTGGAATTTGGGGTAGATAACAAAATTTAAATATTTAGTTACAAAATTAACTAAATTCCCCGGATACTTTTTTTATATAATTACTAGTGTTCTGCAGCTAAAATGAAATAAAAATTTAATTTTTATCGCAAAATGTGGGTTTCAGGGGGGGGGGCGACTGCACCCCCCGAGTCGCCGCTACTGCTTCAATTCGTTAATCGTTATAATTCTTTTCTTTTGTCATTTCAAATGCTTTATTATGGCAACAATATTAACGCTTTTGCACAGAAATAGTTCTTTTGCAGATTCTGAGCAATCTAGGGTTCACATAGAAGGAATTGGAATCTCGAAAATTCTCACAGGATTTTCCTCTGTTAGGTTCTTTAATACTCACAAGTAAAAATAGTTAAGTAAATCTTCTGGACTTTAAAGATTGTTTAAAATTTGCTAAATAATTATTTTTAATTGAATTTCCTTTTACTTATCATTCAGTTATGCTTCATTGCCAGTTTGAAGTCGTGGGTAAATTTTACGAAACAGAGCAATGGAAACTTTTCCTCCTTAAAGGGGTGGAGGGTCATGAGTGGAAAAAACTTAAGAAGCTCTGAACTTAACTAAACCACACTTTTGCGTGACGTTTTCTACTGGTTGGACTATCTATAAAACATACTCAGAGTTAAAACAAAAGTTTTTCCGGCAAGTCGATGCCAAGACTTAAGGAAGAGAGATCACTTGTATTATTCATCTCCATGTCATCGATGGACACTGATAACACTCGGAGAGAATTACGGGCCATTTGCTAATTCGGCGTGTAATCTCGTCACCCTCCATAAACTCGATCCGGCACATCCGGGAAGGACCCATTCTCCGTTCTGCGTATCTGGCATTGTTTATTTGGAGGAAATTAATGTAGCAGAAAAAGCGGAAATTTGCACCACACGCTCGGATGTGTTGACGCGAGTGCGTCATTACAACTTCCTCCCTCCGTGCAGGTCCTTAGGGTGTCGTCTCGCTTAGGTTCTGTTTCGAAAGGGACACCTACCTGTTGCTGACAAAAAGGTGTATTTTATCGTCAGGTGGGATGCGCACGAAACCCATCCGACCTTTCTGTCTGTAGCAGTCTTGCTTCTGCGTCGACTGACTGAACTCCGGGAATAAAGCTTTGTGAACTTGAGAAATATTGTTCCTTCCTAACGGATAACTTCACATTGTACGTCTACATGGAAAAAGTTCGAAAATGGAGTTCATTATCTGCGAATTCTTGAATGGCCTAAGTGGAAAATTGAAACTTCTTCTCTCGATTTAGCCTACCACCGCCCAGCTGATCTGGGATGTAGGCGTTAGCACTTTGATGGATGCTATATATGGCTTAAGTGACGCTGGAATCAATTATCGCCATTTTCTTTCGCTTACTCAACTTCCAACAAGTTCTGATCTTTTGACAAATGTGTTTTGGGTTTCAACGGTTTCCGTCGGTCCTGTGGATATGCATTTCATTTAAAACATCGTAACCTTTACTTGCTTTGTTAACGGCTGAAAAGTTACGATAAAACGATATGTGAAATTCGTTGATTCTGGACAAATCCTGAGGATATAAATTGCTTCATTGATCGATGTGATATTTTGTGGGATCTGCGCTGTGAAATCTGGATAAATTTTTAAATTGTTTTTGGACAACGTTTGGCTTCATCGATACTTTTTACGTTCAAGAATCGTGAATCCTAAAGTGAACAAATGTGATATCTTACGGAAATCTCGATTGATTGCCTTTGAACTCGTTGTATTCTTGTGATTATATTAAATCAGTGATATTTTTTCCTTTACAAACCCTTTGAGATATTCTTGCAAAATTATTAAATTGTTGGAGTTGTCTGCAAAGTTATAAAATTAAAACTCCTAATTCAACTCTTCAGTGACTGGCGGAGTGTAGTAACGTTATCCGTCAGAAGATATAAAGTTGTCACCGTCGAAGAATAATTCGTTTCGAAGACTTCCCTTGACAGTTTCGGTTATTCTCAGATTACATTGGAATTGATGATCTGGTTGTCCACTGTCGTATCTGTGCTGTGGTGCGTTTGTTGACGTGAGGTCTTCCAGCTGGCCGATCTCTTTTTTTTCATTCACTCAGCATCAGTTTCTATGGTGACAGCATGACGTCGTTGTCTTTGCCTCAAAGATACCGACACTCCCACCAGCCGCAGTATCTCCATCCCGTTTACCACCCACAAATACGACACAGAAAGGGGCGCACCTGGGACCTGAGGTACAGGGCATGCGGGTCCATGTGGGGATCCGAGTCGGCTCTAAGTAAGTTTCGTGGCGGTTTCATTTTCCGCATGTTTATATGCGGGCTGCTTTAACTTTTTCTACTCGCGATCTGATTTCGACTGCAAAAATATTGCGCAATCTCGTATATGAACCCCAAATGTAAACAAGACAGGAGAATGAATAAGTTGTGAATTGAAAGCTGACTAAAACATGTTTATTTGTGATATTTTTACTGAAATGACTTAAATTTCTGAATTATATTTGCTTAAAAATATATATAACTCGGGGATTTCACTTCTTCATGATAAGAACGTTCAGACATTGAAGAAACTGGCTGAAATAATTGTGGTCTATGTTCTCGGGTCCCCGAAATTTAGCCCCACTTAAAATAGGTATTGATAGTTTAAGATGCCCTGATTTATCTTCGTTCCCAGCCGTTTAAATCCTGATGAAATGTTAAGTATTGTTATCTATATTGCTTTCTCGCCGTGTTATATGTTCCTCAGCCCTTTTGGATAGGTGGAACCGGCGAGGGTTAAATCAATAATAATATCTGTATTACTGAATTTCAATCAGCTGAATAATAACTAGCTCGAAAGTATGAATTATATCACATCTATAGAAAAAATATTTGACATTTTTTTTAACTAACTGAAAAGTAAACTTATATAATCATTTTGTAAAGGAACAGAAATTTTAATGTGATGTACTAAGAAATTAAAAAAGATTCTTGTCTCCAGTGCATGTTTTTTTTTAAATTTTTTTGCTAACTTACTGCTTAGTTAGTGTAAAAAATAATCAAAGATTATTTAAAAAATTGTGTATGTGATATCTGTGAATACTGAATTCGAAGAAACGTTATTTATTTTCTAGTAGTTGCGTTAGTAAACTGATATATGTATAATATTTATTCAAACACAATTATTTTTATAATACAGAAAAAGAAAAAAAAATCATATTGCACATTTCAGTCTTTAATATTTTGCGTTGAAAATGGAGAAAAAATTGCTATCTCTTTACAAATGCTCCTTTACCCATATGTATATATGTACTTCATAAATTGAACTGTATTTTATGAATCCAGATCCGTATTTGTAATTTTTTTTTTCACTGTTATGTTAAACAATTTGATGGAAAAAAGAGCTTCCAGATTTCGCAAACACAAAATTCTATTCGATCTCATTTGGAATTGATTTGCATTTAAAAATAAATATTGCTTAGTTGTATGTTTGAAAATTTTATCTAGACTTTTATTACAGAAACGTTTGCATTGTTATTAATTCCGAACCGAAAAAAATAACTTCCTAGAGAGAAGACATAGTTATTAATTTCGGTCTTAAATGATAATAATTAATTTGATTGTTTGTTTGATGATTGGTTATAAATGCTATTTATTTAGTCTTGCGTAAAAATAATATTGCATAGAAATAACCAATTAGTAAAAATATTAATTGATTGTCCTTTTTCTCTCTCTTTTTAGGTAAGTGCACTTTGTTATGGATTGCTTTTATTTTCCTGTTGCTGTAGGTAAAGTAAGATTGGTTATTTATTATATCTATCCAACCAATACGTCAGTTTTGTCACAAACATAATTTGTCAGCATTGCAAATAATGATCTGTAAGGAATCCAGTTTATGCAGTTCCAGTTATTTCCAGTTCTTTATATTCTGTTGAACTGAATTGCTGTTTTAAGTAAATGATTTTAATTAGGTCGTTAGAAAATGTTTTTGAAATGAAATATTACTTTCGTGGATATTTAGTCTTTTATATTGAGGAATCTTCTGTATGTGGTGTTTACTTGAAAGATGATAAAACTGCCCATGGTAATGCCTCTTGCATTTAGTTGCATCTTTTTTTAAGTTATCCTGCCTAGTGATCGAGATCTCGACTGTTTATCACTTGCAGACGGAAACGAGCTTAACGAAGTTTTGCCATTTGTGGTTAATGTTCGAGGCCGAATAAATGCTTTCTTTTTGCATTTCATTCACTATTGCATAATCGGTTTTTCTCCGAATAAAATTACACATACAGGGATAACAGAGTAAACAGTACAATCCAATATTATGGTTTTTATTCCTCTTTAATCTTGTACTTAACTTGAACCTGAAATATTTTCGCCTTATTAATATCGGTCCAAAAATAGTAATTTTTTGCCCGAAGTTATCGAAGCAATTTTATTTATTTTAATTTCTTTATCGAATTAGTAAAAAAAAAAATGTGAAGCAGAAATGGATGAAATCGGAAGATTTTGATTGTCGATTTAGATCATAATACGTACAATATTATGAGTCTTTTTATGTAGTATAAACTTATTTTATGTAACTTCTTTTTTTAAATAGAAATATTTCATATTAATTCTTAAGTGGACGAATCCGTGCTTGAAGTGTAATAAAAAAATTTGCCATTTTTGGCCTTGCAGGTCTCTAGTCAGTGAGCGATCGAATCACGGGTGAATAATGTATTACATGGCTTTACGTGTTTCGGGGCTTTAAAAAGAGTTCCATGATATGTGAAATTTTCGTTTTAGATTCTAAACCGATTAACTTCATTACACAGAATACCTATAACTAGCGTTTAAAACTAAATTCTATTAAAATCTATAAACTTCTTTTAAATAATTAAGGACTATTTAATTGGAGTTAATGATATACTCCAATAAGTTTCACCATACTGTCAATTTAAATTATAATTGACTATCTATACTTATAAGAGACAATGTTTGCCCGCGTGTGTGTGTTTGTCTGCGATGTCCAGACGAATCTATCGCACTTACAGCCATGAAAGTTGGAGTACAGGTAGTCGTAATGGTGACTGAATGCACCTCGAAGCCGAAATTTTGAACTTTAATCTAGAAATTTTTTTATTTAATATTTTGTGTTGTTTTGGGTGATTTTTCGCACTCATTTCTCAATAGCATGGCTTCGAATAATTGTACGGAAAAAAAAAGTTACACTATCGGAAAGAACAAACGATTTCCGTTCTAATGAAGTTTGCTTTGTACGTCTAACGTAATTTACTGAATTTTGAGAAATTTTTGAAAAATAGTCGCTTTTTTGGTAATTTTTAATAAAGATCACTTTAAATTATCGCATCTGACGTTCTAACATCTCTATAATTTTCTTTTTTTGTCAGCTTATAAATGGAACGTTTGTGTCGGATTTAAAACGATAACTGTTAAAATATCTTTTTACGTTTTTTTTTAAATTAATTTTTCCCTGATCGGTTCAAACAGTTTTTTCGTAGCTAGATTTAACAGCGAGAGCTTCTCCGGACCATCCTAGAATGCATTGTTGCAACGTGACCTTCTTCGCTGCAGGTGACGTCATTCGCAAAGAAAAATAAGCTGGAATATCAATAATGTGTATTTTTTGTTTTGATTTTGTTTTCAAAACTGTTTCGTGCCATTGTGGGCATTTTTTTTTCACCACTTTTTTGAAGTCCTGATTCCACGGGCAACGCCATGCGCGTACTGCTAGTACTAAATAATAATAACGTTGACTTCAAGCAATTTTAATTTACTATTTTCTGAAAAAGAACTTGGGATTTTTCTTTATTAAAGTAGCGCTGCTTTAAGTACTACTAGCTGTTGAGATAACTTTTTGACGGCTGATTGTCAGCGTTCTCCATTGTATACATTTTCGTTTTTCGTCTAACATGATGTTGGTTGGCAATGTGAAAGTCTTTGTTAAAGAGGAGGAAACGGAAGTTTCTGCGGATGCATCTTCCTTTCTTATCATCCTTCTGCCTCTTCGTATTTCTTCTACTCGTAAATCAGAGATATTTAAAATATGGGTCGATTAGGAGAATTTTGCGGTCACGAAAAGTTGTCAGCTTTCCTTGAATTTTTATCATAAGCGCTCACGTAATTATTAGTAAAAGTAATTGTGAAAATCTTTCTTTAGATTTCAGTAAAAATCTGTCGAAATCGCAAAATAGAAAGATAATAATAATGCGTAGGTATAGTTTAATTTTGTCTGTAATATGCACTGACTTATAACTTATCATCTGGTATCATTAACTTATTGAAAATGTCATGCATCTTTCAGTAATCTGTTAATATTTGATTTTTAATGTAGAAATAAGTTTCTCTGCGATGAAATAGTTTTTTTTTTTTTGGCTGAATGGTTTTAAAGTATTTTATTCTATTTTATGACTCAAACTTTTTTTTGCATTTTAGTAATTAATATTTTATTCATTGATTTCATATTGTAACTCGCGTGTAAACTTGGAGATGTTTAAAAAAAATTTCGATCGAAAATGCAGCTTTCAAAGAATTTTTAAAAACTGAACTTTGCGGGGATGAGGAACTTCCGAAAGCTTCTTTGTGAAATCAGAGATTCTTGAGTATGGGCCACAGATTGATCGCTTCGTAAAATTTCAAGGTAGCAAGGTAAACTTGTCTAAAAACATGATCAGGTAAAATTCTTCGAATTGCTAAGACTTGTTTCTGAAAATCGTTTTAAAACTTTCTACGAAACATATCACATAATGGATAGGTAATGGAGAAATATTTATATCCTCTGTTAACAAGCAACACCACCTATCTCAATTTTTTGAAATTTCAAAGAGGAAGAAAAAAACTGAATATTTCGCAACTAATAAGGAATATTTCTGAATTTTTTTTCACATCTAGTAGCAGCATGCTATCTCAAGTTCACATTAAATGTTAAAAAAATTCAGAAATATTCGTTATTAGTTGCGAAAAATTAAGTTTTTTCTTCCTCTTTGAAATTTCAAAAAATTGAGATGGGTGGTGTTGCTTGTTAAGTGACGATATACATTTCGACACCGAATTACTTACTGAAATCGTCTCAAACAAACAAAAAAATCTAATTACAACGCAATTAAAAGAACTGGTATTTATTCCATTCCAGATGTTCCGTCAAAATGTAATTCTTTATGGAGAAACAAGCAAATGAATCTCTCATGATTGTACGGAATTTTCTTTTTATTTAATGGAATTCTGAAGTTGTTAATACAAATATACATCGAAATATGCATCTAATTAATTTTTACGTTAACCGCTGATTTATATTTCGTTTATTTTTCTATGTATTTTTTACATTATGGGCTTGGGGCTCATTTATTTATTTTTGCCTGCAGATTAGAAGAAAATATTTTAAGAACATTATTCTAGATTGGCAGACTATTTGAATTTGCAAGAGTATTCTTATTTATTATTGTTCTTATAAAAGATAACTGGAGTTCAGCGGTGCTTTTGTTTGCGTTTCATTTTCTGGACAATTATAAGACAAGTAAAATTTCATAGAAAATTCCATTGGCTCATTTATAATTCTGCGAAAGAGCTTCCCTGTGTGCAGCTTCGTGATCGCTGATCACGGTCGTAATATTCCCAACCATTTCCTGCTGCAAATCGCCAATTTTGGCGTATCGCGATTATTCGCCTTCTGTTTGCATTGATACCTGGAGGTTTATCATGCCCTCATCTCTTTTCTTAATTCATCTATTGAGTTTGCATTCTCCGCTCCCTGTCGAGCCATCGGTAGGGAACTCCCGGCAGTTTGCGACTACCACCGACGGATGCGGCTCACTTGGCCTAATTGGATCGTTAGGAAGAGTTTGAAAAGTTCATCGAGTCCCCATGCATAAAACATGGAACCCTGTTCTCCTAAGACGGCTCCCCCACCGAGAGTTTCCCGTATCATTCCAAGTAATTCGTTCATTTATGTTTTTGAAGCAATTTGCTTTTGATAAATAAGAGCCAAGAAGCCCATTTAGGAGAATTCATGCCTTGGAGCTTTGTGCTCTGTATTTGCCATTGGATTATTTGCAAGTAATCTTTTTTGTGTGTTCACACGTGCTTGTTAACGGTTTATCGTCAATATATACCCAAAAAAAAAGTCTTTATTTAGCTATAAGGAAATATTTTTTGATTGCAAGTGAATTTTAGTATATTACACACTTTTAGTTGAACTTCTCTTATGTTTGTATAGATGGAATTTTTAAATCGAATGTCACTCACCTCCTGATATGAAATTTTGCCCAGTTCTGTGTTCCAAATGAAAATACCAAATTTTAATTTTGTAGAATTATTAATAAATTAATTTTAAATAAATTTAATTCCCATGTGAGAGGCACCGTCTGGTAGTGAATTTGGAAAAAAAATTATTAAAATATTACGTAGTTTTAATGCGTAATGAATTATACATTATCACTGAAAACAATACGATAAAGAAACTTCATCGTATTTCACTGATTTTCTTTTACATTAACATGCATGTTTTTAATAGAGTAGTCTCATGTTCGGTCACAGAGAGAGAGAAGTAAAATAAAAACTGAAAATGAATTTTGAAAATGAAGCAATTCTGCAGCTCTGCTTTTGGGATTATTTACTGTTTGTGTTGGATACTACAACTTGATGGAATACACGTCTTCGATAAAACATTATTGAGTGTTGTTCCTCAGAAATGACAGAAAGAATGGAGAAGGGAAATCTATAAGAATTCAAAACGCTATTTTCTGTGTGTATGGATTCATCGGATAGATACATTATAATAAAAAGTAATAATTAATTTATGACTTTCTCTTTTAATCTGTGTTTTGGACATCAATTATCTGTGCTAAATATGACGAATTGCTTCTGAAGTTCCATAAATGATAGATGTGGATCCGGTTTCAGTGAAGATTTTAACGTTTGACTGATTGATGAAGGGTGGGGTTTCCTCAAGAGTCCGCTTGGGAGCGTCTTGATCTGACATCATGCAGACCATTTCCTTTTAATATTTGAAGGTTATTATCCTCGATTTCTTTCTGAAAATTCGCTTTTCAATCTATTTCCGGTGAAGAGGAAGCATGGGAATATCGCTGTTAAAATGCCAAATCTTAATATTTCATCTCTTTCAAAGAAATTTAACTTTTATTGAAGTTCTTGTTGTTATATTTGAAATTCTCTCTAAAAATTCAGTGGTTGCACTTGACGATAGAAGTAAGAACCTAGACTGCAAAGTTTACAGACATTAGGTGCTATGTTTCCAACAATCATTAAATTAATCACAGACAGACTTAGTGGCAATTAATAACTCACGTTAACCTACCGTAAGATAAAATACGGTAGATCTTAGCTTATTCGAGTTCATTGGTAATTTGAATTTTTCTCTGATCCTTTGGTTTTCCTATTAATGTTGTGTTAAAATACTGTCAGTAATCGAATTCATTTTAGTTAATTCGAAGTCAAAACTAAAAATTGTTTTTATAGCTGTATTGTCTTCATTAGATAAAAACGTCCGTAACTGAACTGTTTTCTAAAGGCCTTGAAGAGATTTACTGCTATTGAATATACTGAATCAAAAATACATTAAAAAATTCTTTAGCTTTAAATAAACTTGGAACACGTTAGATGTAAATTGTACTGTTTATTTTTCATTGTACAATGACTATTCAAAATGCTGTGTACCATTTAATAAAATTACTTACTTATTGATTGATTTTTGGTATTAAAATGATTTCAAAAATTTTAATTATAATTATTATCACTTTATTTATTAAAATTACATACTGCTTATTTATTATATATCATTTATTAAAATGTGAATGAAAAATAAATTTTTACTGCCATTTTTAGTTTTAGGTGATACTCTGCCTCTGTGTTGCCGAATGTGTTCGATCTTACAAAGTAATACACACAAAAATGTTTTATAAAAGCATAGTACATTTACTTAATCCTTTTGTGGCTATAGAAGGGTATATTATATCCTTACTCATTTTTTCACGAAAGAAAATCCCATCTCTATCAAATATAGCCTCAATATCCCACATTGCTTCATCGCATTCTTTCCACCAAAATTTTTTCCCTGTGCGTCTTTTTCGAAATATTTTCTAAAAGATGTAAAAGTCACGCTTTCATGAGCAAAAGATTTCTCGAAGCAAGGATCCTCATACGTGCATCTGCGCGAATTATTTCGTGGCTTATCTCCACCCAAGTAGGCATATTATGAAGAGATTTGGAATTGCGCGATGCAAATTCTGCCGGAAGATTATTACTGGCGCATAAAGGTGTGAATTCTGTGACGTTGACTGACTAATTAATGCTATCTTCAGAGGAAGTATCGCTGGGGTTTCCGAAGACGCATTATTGTTGCGCAGGTATCCGTAGTGCGCCGCGACGCGCATTCAAATCTCTTGTCTGAGTTAAATCCTCGTTGTAATTAAGATGTCGAGTTCACTCAGGAAACTGGCTCCTTTTATACGATATAACAATATGTAAATATCGTGATTTCTCGCGCAAAATGCTTATAAGCGAGCTAAAACTTTATTTTTTAGCTTTTCATGTGTGCCATTTAAAGATATGCTAAATATGCTGGGAGGGTTGACTGAGGGTTGGTTGAGGGTTGAAATGAACTAGGCTAGCATTTTGTACGGGTTATATCTTTTCTCAGGAAGCATCTTTTGCTTCATGAAATGGGAAACAAATGCACCTTGGATATTGGATACATTTGTAGCATAAATAACCCCCTACCGGATTTTTTACCTCCAGTTTCAAGCATTTTTTTTTTTTTTTTATCGTTCACTGTTCCGATCTCTCCTCCTTCAGTGACCAGCTTGTTCGTCTAAAAGGAAACTCATTTTCGATGTAGATTCAATCATAGGTAAAATCTATTGCACGAGAAAAAGGATAAATGACTATAGTATAGAGTTAAATCAGTTCAAATGGCAAAGAAAATTATTTACTTCTAACTAAATATATATACGAGAACTCAAATTAAAAATAGCACTTTTTAATGTGATGATATTTAAAGAATTTTACAGATTAGGATAGTACTTTCTTAAAACGAAAAATACAGTGATGAAGACCTATAAACCTTGCAACCAACCAAAC
The DNA here is from genome assembly GCA_013235015.1 of Araneus ventricosus. Taxonomy (NCBI): domain Eukaryota; kingdom Metazoa; phylum Arthropoda; class Arachnida; order Araneae; family Araneidae; genus Araneus; species Araneus ventricosus. The sequence goes on along the minus strand of BGPR01000644.1, from coordinate 14,194 downwards.
ATGCACTGTTTGGCGAATTACTAATAATACGTATTTTAATGGAAATGCATTTTTGTTTTCTAATTTGGCCTCTTTTCATAGCATGTTCAGTTTTTTCATTCATACCAGCAAAACTTTCAATTGTACGCAGTTATGCAATAAGTAACCTTTCCAAAGCACAAATTTCGAGATATAGCTGTTTTCGCAAAAAGTTATTTCTTATTGCCGAAAATTAACACTATACGACATTTTTGTGATATTTATTATTGTGTTATTAGTAGTCTTTTGTGCGACAGATTGCAGTTTCTTCAGTTTTAAGTTAAGTTCAGTTTTCGATAGTGAACTCGAAATTCTTAAAATGGAAATTAGTTCCTAATATCTGCTTACAATTGCGCCAACAATGGATTCGTTTTTACATTGCGCTGTTTTATTAATTTATTTTCCCTATAATCTTATTCAGAGCCTTTTGCACAATGGGTCGCAAAAATTTCATCTCAAAACCCTGTTAGCAAGTCAATCAGAAAAATTCTTCACTATTTATAAGCAAAACTAAGCAAAAATGGTCTTATTTAAAAGTATTTCTATTAACTTGCGAAATAACAAAATTAAATTAAATTACTTATTATTTATCTTTAATTATTATTTACTTTCTGTATGCTGCTTTCCTATATGTGTATATTCAGTGATACCTCGGTTTTCTTCGATAATTTGTGCGAAAACGGTCGACGAAATCCGAAATCGACGAAAACTGAAGCAATTATTTCCATATGAATTAATGTAAATACAATTAATTCGTTGTAGACACTCCAAAATACATAACAAATAACACATTTTATAGAGAATAAAATACAGTGTTTAATACTAAAAGCAATAAGAAATTTATATAAAATTACTAAACAGTCCAGGAGTTTCTGGAGGGTTTCACTTTTCAAGCGCTACTAGCGTTACTACAGAACAAAGAGTTACTCTGTCTGTCATTGGCTTGTGTCTTGGCAATGCCTTTTCCTCCTGTGTAATGATCGTTCTCTTTGGTATTTTCTTCCAAAAGAGGCCAGTTTCATCACAGTTGAAGACTGTCAGGGGGGTGAATCCGTCACCCTCTACGTAATCTTTGGATTCGGACGCAAATTTTTCGGCCCCAGAATTGTCCGAACTCGCACTCCTCCGTTTCCCCCTCCCCCCACACACAAAATTAGCAGGGAGGTCACGTGGGCACGCCGATGAAATCCGAGGCAAACGATGAAAACCGAGCCAATTTTTTTTGCGGAAGAAATCGATGATAACCGAAGTCGTCGAAAACCAAGGTATTACTGTATTTGAAATCCCTGAAAAATCATATATATTATGAGATTGTATGAAAATCATATGGGATCTCGATTTTTTTGTGAAAAAAGTTTGAGAAGCTCTGATCTAATAAGATTTCTCTTTCCAGAAAATTCTAGCATTTTGTCTCGTAATTCTTGCATATCATTATATGCGAGCCGAAATGCGCCGTTAGCCTTTTAATTTATAACTGAATCGCTGATTGTAGAAACCCCGTGAGTCAATAATATCAAAATGCTGGAAACTTTTTTTTAAATAAATTAGTCAATCAATGATTCAATTTTTTTCACCTGGTGGATTTTATATACGTATAATGTGACTTTAATTGACTCTTCACTCATTTTGTAAATATCCCTTTAGAATATGAAAACTGCATAAGCGCGATTTTGAAGAAGAAAATTGTCTTGTGCAGTTTCCGCAATCAACGATTCAGTTAATGAAAAAGAAGCACCCAGTCTTTCAGTATCTTTGCTACTCTTAAAGCAAATATTAATAGAATCCATTAACTTGATCTTAAAAGAGCTTGAAGGAAAAAAAGAAAATTAAAGATGTAAGTTCGTATTTAGTATTTGAAATCTCTATCCGTCCAGTGCATACATTTTTTTTTTCTTTTAATGTACGTAAAAAAAATCGCACTGTCATTATTTTAAGTTATGCGCATACATATTTAAAAATTAATTTGATTGTGACAACAACAGGAAAATATTAAATACTTTAATTTTACTCAACTTTGAACTCGGAGAAAAAAGACGAAAAAAAATTCTGAATGAAAAGATGCGTTTTTTTAAATTTTATTTTTGTTGTTGGAAGTTTTTTAGATGAAATTCAAATCAAGTGATTCGAAAATTAATTGAAATTTGAAATAATTACTCCCACTTTTATACATTTCTAAAAATTAGCGAGTTCAAATGCCACCTTTTCACAAGAATGCTAATTGTATATTCAATCCGCCAGCAGTTTAATGAAAATTTGAAATTATATTCATGTTATTGTCGTTTTTTTCTAAGGAATAAATAACACTGTTATTTTTAAAAAATGCAAACCTGAATAGAACTCCGTAGATAATCTTAACTTGGAATCTTTCATTCTTACCAGTAGATGGCGCCATGGGATCATTAAATCAATGAATGCTTCTGCCGTTACGTCGAATATTTTCATCCAGTATCTGTCATCATTGCATGTTGTGGTTTTTTTGAGTCTTCAAAGTGAACATTTTTGAGCTCACTTGCAATATATTATTTTGTCCGATGGGCTGCACCGAAGCCCCTGGAACAGAAACTGAAGCTTACAGGGCACTGGAGGTTTAGTTGAGCATCGAAGTTTTTCATTGGCGGGTTTCGGGCGACCCATTCAAAGCTTTTCTCTCCCCCCTCCCGAAGGAGGTACCCCAAATTCGGGTGCTCACCGCGTTCCACAGACTTTCGACAGCAACCCATATACCGACAGCTCCTGGCGATGTCAAACGGTTGTTCAAAAACTTTGCAGACGATTTTTTTTGTTATTGTGCTATTCGATAACATTGATTCATTAAAGCAGGTTGCCTTTGAAGAACAGTTTGATGAAATTGTAAACTAGTGTTTATGTTTTCTGTGAAAGTTTTCCCCCAAGACTGGATTATTATTTTTGTATTTGTGTGTGTGTGAAATGGCATTTTCTTATCTGCTATTGTGATTATTTTACTCTCCTAAAGGGGTAAGTTAATTTTTTTTTATTATCATAGAATTGATATTTTTAGAACTGTCTTAAATTATTAAAAAGTTAAAGAAACTTTTGAGGATTATGCTGTTTTTTCTTAATTGCTAAACGTTATTTATTGCGTTAAAAAACGTCGTTATGACGATGTGTTTTTTAAATACAGCAATGCCAGTACCTGAATTGAAAACATTTGAACTTCAAAGTTCATAATGCATTCCATTATTGACCGAGTTATATTTTATGAAACGTAAATATATCTATTTAATATACTTTAAATTTGGTATTTCAAAGCTATCATTTTATTATTCACTGTTTTTAATTCCTCACCGAGCGTTTAAAAAAAAAAACTTTTTTCAATTCAGATTTTTATTAGAAAAAACATCTGTTGTTCTGTAAGAATGCTGATTAACCTTTAAAGCAGTGTCATTGTTCAGCTGCTGTATATTTATTCAATGCATATTTCTTTTTATAGCGTCGTATGAATAAATTCCATTGGAAGTAAAAGTATTTTCGTCATAAAATACATGACGAAAATGGTTCCCCTTTTTTTCTTTTTGCTATGTCTATTAATATTTTTTTTTTTGTTTATTTATTCCATCAAGCGGTTTTTTCTTTGTTTCCACAAAACGGTGGTACCCTATTTCTAAAGAAATATTTCTTAAGCTCTTGGCTTTTGCAAGCAATTCTTGATCAATATTTCACCATTTATTATTTGTTCACGAAGAAGATAATCAAATGTGAAGGTTAAATTTTATTCATAACTAGCTGTTATGTCCGGCGTTGCTCGGTATTAAAACACTTTTATGTCTAATGTTTTTAATGAACAAACTATTTTTGTATAGAAAATTATAATACAAAAATTCATTTATTGTCTGAAACGTTTTTACTTCAAATTTCGTTCATAAATAGTGAAGTATAAGAAGGATATTGACGAATGTTCTGGGTCAATTAATTAAATAGTTAAATTTTCATTAATAGAAAACGTCAAAATAAACCAGTCAATAGTTGTTCCCGATATAAATTATGAATCGTCTGCGTTAAAACTTTTCTTCAGTATTTTTTCACAATTTTGTTTATATGCTCTTAGCAACAGCCCTTCATACGCATTCTTGTTCTTTAACAATAAAGAATACATTTCTACAAATTGTGAATTTTATACACAATTGAATTTTTTAAAAAAATTATTGAAATGAGAACAACAATTTTGAATGCAAATGAAATTTGTGTTACTGAAAAGCTATTTTTTAAACTTTAATATAGTATAAAAATAGTTATTGTAACATAACACTTTCGAAATATATCACAAAAAGAAACGCGAAATCTTGCTTAATTTTTAATTAAAAAAAATTTAATTAACTTTTGGGCCTTTTGAAGTTGACAGTGATCTTTCACTTCTTTTTAAATTTTTTTCAGAAATAAAAAGAAATTTGCTCAAAGTCTCACCGTTGCCTAGCAACGAAGTATCACTAAATTTGCTTTATTCGAGAATCGTCCGCTGTAATAATTTATTTATTAAGTTTTGAAAAATTAACAAACGTTGAGGGAAACATTTCACAGATATAAAATTAGTGTAATTGAAAAGTTAAAATTTTGAATTTTAAGATGGTATAAAAATATTTTTTAGGGGATAATTTGCTCCGAAGTTAATACGGAAAAACGGTTTCGGTGAATTTCTAATTAACTGACTGTTTAAATAACTTTCGGACTTCGAAAAGTTGACAATAATCTTCCTCTTCTTAAATAATAAGTGTGCAAAGTTTGGTTGAAATTGCTGCAGTAGTTAAGGTGGAGATGTGGAACATACACACATACATACCACATGCATACCCACAATGACTTATATTTATATTTAGATATATTTCCCCAAAATAATTTGCACTTCTACATGAATGTAAAAGTAAAAGGTATGTAATATTTAATGCAGTATCGCTGATTTGAAGCATTCAGACATTTTTCTTGCGATTATAGTTTTAGCTTTCATTGTTCTCGAAATCTTATCAGTTTATTTTTGATAAGATCCGTAGATATCGCTTTGCGGATATCGAACGTAATCTCGCGATTCGTCGTACGAAATGAAGTTGTTTTCCGCGTTAACTCTCATATTAATTTCTAAAATTCTATGTAGACGGTTGAAATTTCTCTTAAATTATTAGTTGTGAATCCGGAGATGGATTTTACCAGGTCACGATCATCGACAGATTTAGCAGGTATTTTATTTATGTATATTATTTTTCATAACAAAGCATTTCATTAACTTCTTGCTTTAAACACTTATGTTAAATATACTTCTGTAAAGTTGTACAAATATGTCCATATTAAGTTTTCATTGAAAATTAAAATTGACGTCTCGGAATTATTTTGAGATAGTGAATCACTAGATATTATTTCTATTTTTTTTAAAACACTGATGAGGAAATTGTTTTGTTGATTGTTTCAGTGACCAGTGTTTGAATGCTTGAAAATTTAAAAGAAAAATAAGTTATGTTTAAGTGTTACTGTGCCATTAATTCAAGACTCCGTCCCATTTACGCAGTGGAAATTTTATTGCCTTTATATCTATGTCTAGCTTAAAACTTAAATGCCGTATCCAAAAAACTGCACAACGTTTTTCATCGTCAATTTTAGCAAGGCAAATTAAGACTTGGATAGTTTATTCGATTATTGACATGAAAAAACGTGTATATGTACATTTATATTTTTTAAGTCTTCGTATTGGTTTTAAATATTCTAGCCCTAAAATCGCATTGAAATCATTTAATCTCTGTAGAATAATTATCAATCGTTTTTAACGTGACCATCTTATGCGCTCATATTGAAAGGAACCGTAAATATACCTGATGCTTGCTCCTCGGTTGTTTACTGCTTGCAGGGTGCCTTTCTACTTTTTATAGTGAAGACCGCATTTCCTGCGAATGCACCATTAAGCAAACACCTGGCGCTTCCCCTGGTGCACAGCCAGTCGGCCTTGCCCTAGGGGTGCAGATGGCCCTAGCAGACCTGGCCCTGCTAGCAGACGATGTTGAAAGCCCGGCAGCTGCCGATACGCGTGGCATCTGACGCGTGCCGGATCCTGCCCCACCACCGCATCCCCACACTTCCCCTCTCTCCACGTTCGGATTCGTACGGTCACTGCAAACGATCCTCCCCGATTCTTAAACCGATTGTTATGCCAGACGATCGGTGGTGAAGAACAAAAGGTAAAAATAAGCGATTACCGGGTGGCATCCGTGATTCTACTTCGAATCGGATGGATTATCGTTTGGCTTGCGGAAAAGTCATTGTTACGTAAACAATAAGCTCTTATCCTGGCTCGATTTTTTTTAAAATGTAAATAGGGAGATTTCCTGTACGTGCGGTTTTCTTTTGAGATTTGGTAATTGTAGTGAGTCTGGACTCTGTGGATAAAATAAAAGTCATCATATAAAGGTTGATCAATAGAAAACGCAAGATACCTCCTTTTTGATTTAAATGGCTTTTGATTTTTAAGGGAGACACTTGTTATCGACGACTCCTCTCATGTTGGTAGACAATGCTGCAGCTGGCCACGATCTCTCCAAGTTTCCGATATATATTGTGATATAAAAACGTTTGCAATTTTAAAATGTAAATTGCTTGAAATGTATTGAATAATTTAAAATCAGTTTTCGAAATAATTTATTCCCTTTTGATATACTCGGTCTATATGTACTGTGCATTTAAATGAGGAAAAGACAAGGATAAAATATGATTGTGGAATGTAGAAGTTATTTGCATCTCATCAGAATATTTATTTCGTAATTTCGGATCTAATAGTAAGATTCTGAGTTGCGATACGTTGCGTATAGTTGCACCATCAAATAACGTTAGTAAATATAACCTTAAAACCTGTTTTAATTTTTAACACCCGTAATGAATTTCAATTTAGTTGTAGAGATTTTGTGGCTAAAAATCACTACAATCATGCAGTTTCTTTTTTAAAAACTATACTTCCAATAATTTAGGTTTTAAATAAAACTTCTGAAGTTAAACGTAAAGAGTTTTTCTCTAGTTGCATTTTTAAATAAAATGTCGCCGTGTTCTAATCTTTCCTGAGAACAACTTATTTAGTAGCGTCGTAACTTTTTAAACCTGTCCCTTATATTTGTGATCCTTTTTGCATGGAGTGCTCTGAAAAAGGATTTTTTCTCGAGTGCTTTTTAAAGATAACATATGGAAAAGTAAAGGCAATACATCCACTCACTCTCATGTAAAAGAAAACGTTGGGAATAAATGATTTGCGTCAGATTTGTTCAGCGGGGCTTTTTATCTTCTCCGGTCTGCGGACTTGTGATTTCTGCTGTTTAGCCTTTTTATTTCGTTGGTTTGGACACATAAAAAAGAAGTGCTTCGTGTGTCTTGAGATCAGCTTTGTAGAGTTTACCAGAGTCAATATCACAAGCGGAGTGTAGAGGGATAAAACGAAAAAGCCCCCTGTATATGGTGTTGAAAAGGGACGTAGAAGTTTTCGACAAAAAATAAGATTATCTACTGGATTTTCAGAATACACCCAATTTGAAACGCGGAGAAAAGTGAATTTTCTCGTTTTTTTAAGTCTGATTTTTTCCCTTTCATCGTTTTGCGCAAGTTTTTGTGTATTGTGTGAGTATCTGAATTGCACATTTAACTTCCTCACCCAATTGAAGATTGGGGTGGTTTGTTAAATGTCTATAGTTATAATCATTGATTATACATAATGATATTGCATTTGATGTGCAAAGAATAATTCTTATTGGCTTGCGAATTTTCATATCTGAATTTTTTTATAGGACAGATGACTGTTTCTATTTTCTACTAATTTTCCTTTTTTAGTTCTCGAAATGCTGACAATAAAACAATTATACGAGTTTGCTGGAAAATGGTTGAGATTTTGGAAAAGTTTTCATCGCTACAACTTACAGTTCATTTAACACTGACATTGGGCGATAGCAGTAATATAGAAAAGGTCTGTCAAGATTTGTAGAAAATAAAGAAGATTTGTAAAATTATTCAATTTTACCCTGTGAATTTAGAAAATTCTTCATTTTAATTGAAATTAGTTATTTACAGTGGAATGTGCATATTCTCTCTCTTTCACTGTATTTAACCTCAAAATTTCTATATTTGCTTTACTTCGCCGTATTGATTTTTCGCATGGTTAACTGCATAGCTGAAATTCTCACGTTCGACAAAATGAATTTTCCACTTCAAAGGAAAACTTTCAGCATGTTCAAATCGAAGTCGAAATGTCTCGCCACTTTTGACAGCCTCGTGGCGTGAAGTTTAGTGATAAATACGATTTCTATTTAAATGTGTGGTTTCCGGAATGGCATTTCTAAAATTCGAATTCAAATTCATCCAGATACACTCCACTGGATAGAATAAATGAACTGAAAACAGTTTTCTGACTGAGACAACCACTTTGATGAACGAAAAAGTATTTTTGAAGTTCTTCAACTTTTGTTCCTATTTCCCTTCCTCCTTTCTATTTTATTTTCTTTCTTATTTTTTAATTTATTTACTACGTTAAGCAGAAATTATTCACGATTTCGTCGTATTAAAGGCCAGAAAGTCAACAAAAAGTTTTGTAAGCTCCGAAATAATTGTAGCGTATAATTTTTCAATTATATTTTCATACATGGGAAAGGAAATTGCATGATGGTTATTTTAAAACTTAGCAAGGAATTATATCGAAAACCTTTAAATTTTAGCTCATTGATACTTTTTAGAATTGCATCAACTGGCAAGCAAGTTCTATTCTGGTCGATATTGCATATAAAATGATATGTATTTCCAAAAAAAAAGACTAGCGAAAGTGCAGGGAATAGTCCTTTTGTAACGGTAATATAATGCAATCAATTATGCTCACGTGATATGTGTGTAAATTTTGGATTCCATTGGGCGTCTTGGAGGGGTGGGGAGCGAAATACAACGTGCAGTTAGTTGTTTGATAACATGCACTGCTATATGCTCATATAAATAGACATTCGTCCATTGCAAAAGTATTTGGATCTGTTACAAGCGTTGCGTCTAAATAGTAATTAAAATAATGTGACGTTTTTAATGAATGTCTCCGACTATTTTTTGGGGGGGGGGCCGGGGAATCACAAATACCATCAACCGACTTTTTATGAATGAATAGTTAAAATAATTCGGAGAAATAACGATTGATCCGGTTGCGTTTTGACAACCAACTTATATAGCGTAACCGAACATCACACGCTTTAAACCTATTAATACACCTGTAAAACATATTGTGTTAAAACTAAATATTGCAGTATCAGCGCATTAATTCTGTTTGTAATTTCTGTTTATCAAAATTAAGAAACGTAGGTTTTGATATTTTGTTTTTAAAGTCTGTAAAGTACTCCCTTCAAAAATTAATCAATGAATTGCCACACTGATGTCTAACAAATTATTGGTACTTACGTATTAACGCCACCGAGGTTACAGATTGGCGGTAATGCGCCAATAAAGAGCAATCTTGTTTACAAAAACCGCCAAATTGGCGTTAATACGTAAATACAAAAACCGCCAAATTGGTGTTAATACGTAAGTACAAAAACCGCCAAATTGGCGACACTTAAAAACCGCCAAATTGGTGTTAATACGTAAGTACAAAAACCGCCAAATTGGCGGCGCTTAAAAACCGCCAAATTGGCGTTAATACGTAAGTACAAAAACTGCC